>JAGXOD010001430.1:4422500-4592500 GCA_020368025.1 Brachyhypopomus occidentalis
CTTCCCATTTCTCTCTCTCCTCCCATTACTCTTGCTCTTCTTCTCCCCCTTTTCTCTCTCTAGCTCTCTCTGTCCCCCTCCTCTCTCCCCCTCCCCCCTCTCTCTCATCCTCCAATGCCCCAGTCTCCTCAAGCATAATTATGCGACTCTGATTTGTTTCACTGCCATGTTGGGATAAATGTAATATCTGGGTCGTCCTGCTGCAGCACACGGGATCCGGAACTAACCGGGTCCTTCGAAGTTTTAACGTACAAACGCCATCACCCAGCACGCCGAGAGTCTCTCGGCGCAGAGAGCAGCCGATCGCCTTCAAGGAGGATCTTTCCCCCAGCTGACATGCGGCCTTCTCCTGCGCTGAGGATGGCTGGCGTACGCCTCCCGCCTGCCTGCTGTGGTTTATGGGTCTTCGGGGCGTCTCATCTCTTGATCTCTTGAACATGTGTCTGCTCTTACCCCAGAGCGTTGCCTGAGGTCACAGGGTGATAGATGTCGTGTGTGTGTGTGTGTGTGTGTGTGTGTGTGTGTGTGTGTGGGTGTGGGTGGGTGTGTGTGTGTGCATGAGCACACATTTGTCTTACTCTTCGTGTCTACTTGTAAAACCACCCCTCGTGTTTTAGGTTTCATTGTAACGGTAGATGGGAGCTTGTAATGTTTAACGTGTTGGAAAGTGCATTTTTCCGTCACGATCCAGACATTCCTGAGCCAGTTTCCAGTTTCCTCGTTTTCTGCATCAAGGCGGAGGTGTCGGCTGCCACAGTAATCTTTTCCTCTTTCATTTGCCACGGCTGTAAATATGCAGTTTGTCACGTCTGCAAAGCCTGACAACCATCTGGGATGGAACCATCTGTGTGCGGGAGACATTTCTCTCTCTCTGTCTCTATCACACACACACACACACACACCCACACCCCACCACACACACATATACACACACAGTCCTATGGGGGAAAGAAATGAGGATTTGTAACTCTATAACTGACATTCACCTCAACTAAAATTGATTTTCTAGAGATCATAATTATTTATTGTCTGAATATTTTATCTTGATATCCAGACATTTGTATGACCTGAATCAAAAAAATGGTCACACACACACACATGCACACACCCATTTTTCCAGTGTCCTGCTGCTATTACCCCAGATTTGCCCAAGCCAGCGATGCTGCATTGCGCAGCCCCCCCCCAGACACAGAGGGCACATCCCAGCATGCCATTCAGCCCTAAGATGACCTGGGCAATCCCAGAATGTAATGGCCCCCTCACACTATTTTACACCCTACTGGTTTGTTTTAGTAGTCTAGTCAGTTCACAAAGCGGAGAGGCAGAGGGGGGAACCTACTGTAGCTTTTAAGGGGAGCAGCCTATAGCAGAGAGGCAGAGGGGGGAACCTACTGTAGCTTTTAAGGGGAGCAGCCTATGCTGCAGTGGGACTGCTTGGGATTGGAATCTTACTGAACTGTTTAAAAATACATGAGAAAGGCAGAGAGTGGGGGTGACTGTAGTGTTGCCAGACGTGTTTGGAGAGGCACATTGAAGCGTGTCCTGGAAACATGGCTCCTGCCCTCCTGCCCCGGTTAGTGCGTGTCGATGTGATCGTTGGTGGACGGGAGCTGATGCTGGGTCTCCTGTCCCCTGTCCTACCGTGATGGGTAGCATGCGCTTTGAATAACCTGTACAGAGTAGCAGCGTCATCTGGGCTATGTCAGTGTGTGTGTGTGTGTGTGTGTGTGTGTGAGAGAGAGAGAGTGTGTGAGAAGCACTGACTGAACTTCTGGTGTGAGCCTTCAGACTCTACGCTGCAGGAGGGGTTCTGGTTGGGGTTCTGGTTGGTCTCTGAGCTCTGGTGTGGTGTAGAGGTGTCAGAGGCACTATACCTGTATCACGCCGCTCTGTGTGCCTTACACTTAATAGTGTTATGCACAATTGTATTAGTTCCCGCTGCTGTCAGCTTTCTCATGCGGTGCTTCCTGTGCCGTACAGCTCTCCCGCTCTGCTGTGGGCCGGGCAGCTTGCTGTTCAATCCCTCCAGCTTAAAGATGCCACACTGCAGACTAGTTCTACTCTGTTGGCAAAACACCGCGTGATCATCTATGAGTGTAGCGCTTTGTTGTGAACTGAATGCAACGAACACTGAGCAGAACGAACCGCGTCCTCCTTTCCCAGGTCCCAGTTTCCAGCTCGGGCCCAGGGAGGCCGCATCACGGTACGGGGCTTCCCCCGCGGTGGGCGTGTCCTGTGGCCGGAGGGGTGGGGATTGGCGACGTGACCCCGCTCTTCTGTGTGACCCCAGACGGATGTGTCGAGTGAAAAATGTGACCTTAGTCAGGATGTAGCTCTGTGCACGGCGCTGTGCTCAGCCTTAGTGAGATACACTGCCCTCTGCTTTTGCTTCTTATAAAGACATCAGTCAGAAGAATTGATGCACAAACCTACCCTTGTCTCCCTGTCTAGGGAATGTTTGAGCTTTTGGAATTTGGAATCGTTTAACATGAGAGGACAAGAGAAAAGCAGACATTTTCAACGCCTGAGCCAATATCTGATTAGTAGACGCACCTATCCGCACCTGCTCACGGCCTGGATCCTGTCTGCTTGTGTTTGCTGGGTCAGAGTGTGTGATCAGGGCATCTGAGAGCCTCTTACTGGTGCTGTATTTAACCTCCATGCCTGCATGTTGGTTTAGGCTGGAAGGTAATGTGTCCCTTAGGCATGACCTCAGCACAGAGGCAGTAAATGACCTCCGACACCCTCGACCCTTTCTCTGCTCATGCATGAGAGGCTCCGCCCTCCTTTGTGATCACTCAGGCAACGAGGGGCCGTCAGCACCACGCTGTCGCAGGCCGGGCTGTTACCCACGAGGCCCCTCTCTCCTCCCGTCCCACTGTCAGCCGGAAGACAAACCAGACTGGCCAGCAGAGAGAGGCATGTAGCAGACCCAGACGCGAGAGAGCGGGCGGGGGGGAAGAGATGGTGATTACAGACTCTTGAGAGATGAGATCCAGGGGATCATCAGTTCATGGCAGCCGATAGCAGGAAAGGGATGAAGGTGAGTTCGGAGGAAGTGTGTGTGTGTGTGTGTGTTTCAGCCCAGCGAAGCCGACCTGGTGGAGCGCGTCTGCCTAGTCTCACCTGGAGCCATGTGGACACACTCAGCGCTGGAGCTGTGAGTGTGTGTGTGTGTGTGTGTAACCGATCTCACACACACATACACACTCGCACTGAGAGACACATACACACAACTAAATCTGCTCCCTTTCATCAGGCCTGACATATTTATGAGAACTGTCAGGCCGTGACCTTCACCTTGTGTACAGGATGGGGCTCGGTCTGCGTGACGAAACGCAGATTTGCTGAGGCGCGGAGAGGGCCGGGTGGTGTTGAGCGGGTGGAGAGCGGCGGCCCCCACCCCCACCCCCGGCCTGACCCGCCGTGTCTCCTCCACTGACCAGACGCTTAGTGGGTGTTAGGGAGCTAATGCCGTGGTGTGTTTACTTCTTCCCTACCCATTGTTTTGTTAACACATAGTAGCGCTGGCCTCATCCACCACTGTCTGGCAGAGTCGGTCTGTTTTTGTTCATGTTTCTGATCTGAGGTCAGCCTGTTGGAGAGCCGTCGCAAGGCCATTTTTGTTCATGTTTCTGATCTGAGGTCAGCCTGTTGGAGAGCCGTCGCAAGGCCGTTTTTTGTTCATGTTTCTGATCTGAGGTCAGCCTGTTGGAGAGCCGTCGCAAGGCCGTTTTTTGTTCATGTTTCTGATCTGAGGTCAGCCTGTTGGACAGCCGTCGCAAGGCTCTGGATTTATGGGGTTCCTCCTCAGTGCTCCCCTCTCTCCTGCTCCCACGCTCGTCCACACGCCTCTCCCTAAACCTCCCATCCAAAGGGCTGATTGAAAACAGCATTGATTTTTCCATCCATTGAAATCAATAGGCCCAGGTTTTAAGTGCATCAAGGGTGCTCTTTGAATAATGATCAATATTTGACCCTACAAATATTTTTGACGCATATACATTTTGTATATGTTTGGTGAACACCCAAGAGACCTTCTCACCAAGCCCATGTGGGCCAGAGGATCATCTCAGCTCTTTAGGACAGTCTGTCAGCCTTCTGTCGTCCCACCAGCTATCCCTCACGGTCCGCTAAAGCGCTTCCTCGCAGCCTAAATTTATGAGGTATTAAACATTAAAGGCTGTTGTTTTTTGGAATATTTTTGGTCGTCATGAATCTTTGATGATCCTTCGTATAAATGAGTCTCCTCTCCCCTCGTGTGGAGCAGAGAGGGACGGTGAGAGGGAGGGTAGGGGAGAGGAAGGACGACGGATGAAGACAGAACCCGACGAAGGGTGAAGAAGGGAGGTTCTGAGCAAATGTTTTAGGGGAAGTGGTGGGGGAGGAGAGGAGGGGCACTAAAGACTGGTGCTGGATGGAGTGGTAGAGAGATGGGAGTGTAGCCCCCCTGAGGAGGCCGCTTTATCCCAGAGAGAGCCCAGCGCCTCTCCGTCTCCGCCCGTCTCTCTCCTCCGCCTCCACCCGCCCTGAGCCCACACTAATGGCGCCGTGTTTTCTGCCTCCTGATGAGGGTGGCATCAGTCAGACAAAAGGCCCCAAACACCGACCGGGCCGGTTAGGTGGTGGTGGGTGTCAGGGTGGAGGTTAAGGCAGAGCAGTGACTGGGGTGGGGGCTTGTGGATGCGTGCTGATGGTGTTGGGAGGGTGTCCAGTGCTCAGTTCAGGCTTGTATTCCATCCTGTGTGTGTGAGATCTCCTCACAGTGGCCTTTACATTCACACTCTCTTCCTTCTGACCACTGGGCTCCAACAGACCAGGACGCGATCGCCAGTGTGCAGTAAGGACGCAACAATATATATTCCCATGTTTAATAGGGTTTTTGTTTCTGAAGTTGAAATTATATTATCTTTTTTAAAATATTTTATGTCTTTGCAGGGGGGAAAAAAGATTCTACAGAACGTTTATATATGAGATTAGTTTAGAAAAATACGAATTTTGTTTCAAAAGAAGACAAAGCAGCACATCCAAGTGCGGAAAGCGATGTTCTAAAAGCAGAGGAGCCGAATTACACACAGTACCTCAGAAAAACCCTCTTCATACAGCCTGTCAGTGTTCAGCTGCACAAGCGTTCATGTTTGGTTAACTAAATGGCTCCGTTGCTGTAGCCGCCTCTGTTCCACGCCTGGGAGGTTGATGGGCGATATATGTTTCTGTTCAGGTGCTGGGCACGTACAGTATAGGAGAGCTGCTCTCCCAGGGCGCGTGTTACCGGCCTGCGTCGCGCACGCCGTCCTCCCTGCCTGCCTCCGTTATTGTGCCCTTGATGAAGTGGCGTGGCTGAGATCTGTGGCTCTACCTCCAGGCCGTGCTCCTCGGCTGGCCTGTTTGTTAGGGCTAATTGTTTGGATGGAGAGGAGCCTCACGCTGGCTGTCCCTCCGAGCAGCCGGGGGTCCGGCTGGGCCGGCCGCTGAACCGTGTCCCCTTATTGTGCCGCTACCCCCCACGAGGGAGAAGCTGGCAGGGTTGGACCCTCCCCCCCCGGGGCTGTTCGAGCCCAACAGAGCCTGTCCTTCCTGGGCAGAAGAGAGTGGAAGCACAGCCGCCCGAGCATGCAGGCCTGGGGGAGGGTGGGCGTAGGGGGCAGAGCTGGATGAAGACCCAGCATGCCGCACTCTGACTGGGAACTAGTATCCCTGCTGCTGGAACTGTGAAATGTGCTCTCCTCTGCCCCCTATCTCTCTCTCTCTCTCTCTCTCTCTCTCCACTGCCCCACTTTCTCTCCCCCTCTCTCTATGATGGGACTTGCTCTGACTTGACTGCTGTAAAAAATATCTTACAATGTTCGATTAAGTGGTAAAGATCTAACCAAAGAACAGAAGGCAAAATCCTACCAACCACAGAACCGAGTTTCAAAGCTGTAGTATTTACAGCTGTAGGATAAATATTCTATATTCTTCTGTGCTCTTTAATATTTAGTGCAGTGGCTGCACGTTGAGCCCATTTAGACCCAACATGGCTGTTGCAGTGACTCAGGTTTGAGGTGTTTTAAGGTTTGGTAAAAGGCAACAAAATGCGGTGTGTTAGAGGGAAGCCGTGGCCTGGAATCGAACGAGTGTAATGTCAGTGTCTGACACCATGGCGGTTGCCAAATCTGCTGTTCAAAAAAAGAACAAAATATTCCCTTAAAGCCTCCTGACATGCTCATTCTCTTGCTATTTCCCTTCTCTCTCTCTCTCTCTCTCTCTCAGACCTTGACATGCCCGTTCTCCTCTGAGAAGTGTGTTTTGTTCAGTGTTAAAAGTCAGCCTCTTCACACAGGCTGTCTGTCTCTCTCGACCTCCCTCCCTCCCTCCCTCCCTCTTTCCCTTTCTGTATCTCCCTCAACCTGCGATGTAAATAAACCGGATAATGTCATGCAGGCACATAAGCAACAGCAAGAAAATGTGAAGTGTAATTAAGACAGTCAGTTTGAAGCAGCGACAAACAACTACATGTATTCTTGTCAATACGCAGCACTTCGTTGAAGCATTTTACTGTCCAGGCTGGAAAGAGAATAAGAACCTTGAGGCTAATGACACATGCAAAAGTTGATTGGTGTCGGGTGTTTCGGGAGATAGCACCGGAGCTGTGGTTTGGAGATGTTCTGCCCTTTCAACACTGGCGCAAAATATGGGGACAGGGAACAAGGACAGTGGGAGATGTGTGTTCTTGCCTTCTGTCTCTAGTTAATGTATTTATGCACTTTCCACCAACCTAAACCTTTTTATGAGCGGGTTCCATTGGTCGCCGCTTCAACATTTGTCCTTGTTTATCTAAACCTGTGTGGGAATTACAAACTAGAAAAGACAACCTGAAAATAAAAAGGCAGCTTAATTGCTTTCTTATTTTTTTTTTGGATTTCCTTTGCTATTGTTGTGTAATATTAATTGAAGTTGAATGTGTCAAAAAAATATGTTTAAGTTACTAGCAAGTCAATGTAGCATTTTGCAGTGCGTTAATGAGTCTTGTGGCCAGACTGTAGATACTGTCTTGTATCTAGCTAGCTAACTTCCTCCTTCCTCTCAGAAATAGTGCCCCGCGTTTCGGGTTTCTCGTCACAGGGGGCGTTCACTAAAGACGAGCTACTGCTATTTCCAACGTTCCAGGCCATGTTAATATAATACACGGTGGCTCCTAAGTGGAAACAGAAATAGCATTACTGAGCATGCAGAAATGAAATATGCCTATAAGGTCAATAACAAGCAGACGCATGTTCTCGCGTGTGTGGTAAGACGGCACACTTGTGCCATGCTAACCGCACACACGTGGAGGCCCTGTAGGCGGGAGGCTGGCCAAGTCACGGCCTACTGGCCTGCAGGTTTGTTAGCGGCCGGCTGGTTGCCTGCTTTGCGTCTTCTTTAGCATCTTTAACTTCTTTAACTTTTACGTTCTGTCCCTAATGTTTATTTAATCTTGCACAAAGCTTAAATGCTCTAGTTAAGGTTTTTTTTTTTTCAGCTTGCAAAGCTCATCTGTTTTAGCTTCTTTTTTTTTTTTTTTTTTAAAGAATCTCCAAAAATGTTAGCAATAATGTTTACCTTTTGTGTACTCTTATTTTGAAAACCATCTTCTGCCTACCCTTCACTCGCGGCAGCCCATAGGTTAAGCACCATTGGACTAGGTTGTTGTCAGTGGTGTCAGTTTTCTCCATTCTCCCCATTTGTTTGTCACTCTTGTTTGTTAAAGGTTCCGTATTGGTACAAGGACAAGACCAGTAAACTGGAGAGTCAGTTGCATGTGGTCTTGAGCTCGCTAAAGAACAATGACTTTAAAGGCATGGCATGTGATTCCATTTCATTATAATCACAGCATGGAGACAAAATAAAGCGTGTTTCCAAAGCCGTTGTGTAGGCGGTGTCAAAGTTGAGTCTCCTTGGAGATAACGTGCGTGTTTCTCTTCCCCACCCTTCATCCTGGTAGGCCATGGTAAAGTTTTAGATGTTGAGGAGTCATTGAATTATCTCCTAAAAAAAATTGTAATGAAATGTAATTGTTAAACATCTAGAATGGCTCGGAGATAAAAAGCACAAGTGCTTTACAGCCTTTGTCAGACTTTCCAACCTAACCTGTGAATGCTTAAGCAGTGTGTTCAGTGTTGACAAGAAGGAGCACAGTTGTTTGTACTGTTGTTAGCCCTTTACCTTCATCTATTGCTTTGGCCTGTATGAATATCACAGCGTTCCTGCTCGGTCTTTACAGCTTCGGTTTCCTATTGAGTGAATGGTTTTTCATTTTATTAGTCTTATCATTAATTAAGGCGTTCAAGAATCCCATTGATGTAACTCTATTGAATTAGCTGTGAGTGCAGCTTTGAGGTGTGTGTGTGTGTGTGTGTGTGTGTGTGTGTGTTTCAGACACTCCTCTGATGGTCAGAAGCAGCAGTGACTCAGCTCTGGGACCTGCTGGAGAGAACGGAGCCCTACACAGTGAGGAACTGAATGACCAGCCGCCTGTAAGTCCTTCATACACACACTCATTACTACCTACAACCACTAATACATTTACCCAACTTCCATGCATTCATATAAACTCACACAGCTCACCACACCACACAATAATACGGTTTTTGCTCTAAAAAGGAAAACAAAAGCCGATTCAATCAAAACGTGCCGGCACAACCCCGAAGTGGTCCACACTCCACGGGGCCCTGGCCCTCTCTCTGCAGCTGCCCCCCACCCCATACACACCCCATACACACCCTCTGTCCTTCAGCGCCTGTTCACGGCCACAGGACATATGAGGGACACAGCGCACTCATTGATGGCCGGTCCTTGTTTGGCGTCCGGAGAAGCTTCAACAGCATCCGTACCCCCGTCCTCCCCCAGAACACACTCCTGCGCTCCTTTCATCTGATTCGCTTTGTTGCGTTTCATCATTTGCTCATCCTCGCGTGTGTATCGTTACCCACTAAAATGCTAATGAGAGTGGGGGGGTGCGGTGGAGAGAAGTGCTCACGATGGCCGGCGTGGACGTGTTTATGGTGCCACAGCGAGTTAGCCAAGTGTCTTTTCTATTTGTCTCTGTGAGAACAAACACACACACACACACACACACACACACACACACACACAAACACACACACACACACACACTCTTTTCCTCCTGCTTAATGGACTGATTCCAAATAGATAGAGTTTTTATGATTACCACTCTGCTCATTCAGGCCCTTCTATTGGAGTATGGTAGCTCACATTAATGCACTTCATAACTGTCTCTCTCTCTCTCTCTCTCTCTCTCTCTGTCTATCTGCCTGTCTGTCTTTTTTTTTAACCTCTTTTTTCCCCTCTCGTCTCTTGTTTCTCGCTCATTCCTCTTCTCGTTCGTGTCTCGTTCTTTCATGTTTTCTCTAAAACTGTGTTCTTGCCTTCCCTGATCTCCACCCGTCTCCACCCGTCCGCCCCCACCCCTGCAGACAGGTGCATCCACTTGACGAGTCTGTCAGCGTGCAACACCTCCCGTGTTCTCGCAGAACCTGTTTACTCAACGCATGACCACATCCTGAACTCGTGATTGAGACGCTGACCCCTGCTCGGCGCTGTTCATTAATCAGCGCTACCCTGGACCGTGCTTGTGTGAGGGGCCGTGGGTGTGGTGTGTGATTTATGCCCCCCCTCCTGCGTTCTCCCCTGGGCTCTCCCTGCTCGTCGTGGGGCGAGATCGCTCCCGCGGTCTCAGGTGACACGGCCGACTTTGGCTGTTTTTTTGGGGGGGGGGGGGGGGTGTTGCTTTTTCTTTTGTCTGGTTCCTGTCACACATGACTGAAGCCTTCGCCCTTATAAGGGCCCTGCCAGCTCGCTTCCTTTCAGACCAGCGCAGGCTGTCAGACACCAGACCACTGCTGAGACAGTTAACGGTCCCCCTTCCCACGTCACACTTGTCTGTCCATCCCGCCCCGCCCCCCCCGCCAGGTCCGTTCCTGATAGGATCAGTCATCTCCCTCTTTCTGGGTGATGGGAGTGAGGAGAGCTCAGCCAGTGTTCCGGAACGTTCACCAAACATTCCCAAACAGAGGGGCTTCCTCCCCATGTAAAGGGATGCAGGACCCCCCCCCCCCCTCAACACTTCCTGTGCCCCTCTCCCCTTCTCTGTCTCACTGTCTCTGTCCCAGGGATCTTTTGTGTCTCCTCTTTTGTCCCTCTGTTCTCTCTGTCTGTCTGTATGTATGTATGCATATATGTATGTATGTATATAGGTAGCACTAGCCTCACTCACACTTTTGATTTTGTTGTATTTAAGAAGCTTTATTTACAGTTTCACACACACACACACACACACACACATACACACACACACTCATATAATGTCTAGTGCAATATGGAGCAAGTATCTGGGCCAAACAGGGGAAGTGTCTGTGTACCGTACTGTATTGCTGTATTTAGTCTCACTATGAAGTAGCAACACAGGAATGAGTGAAGAGAGGAAAGAGGTGGAGATGAGGAGGGAGAGGAGGAGTGGGAAAAGAGGAGGAGGGAGAGGAGAGGAGTGGGAAAAGGAGAGGGAGAGAGGTAGAGGAGGAGAGGCGCAGTGTGGCATTTGGGATTGCTTAGTCAGCCGTCTCTTCTTCACTCTCTGTGTTTGGACTCCATCCTGTTGTCTGTGAGGCTTTCATGTGCTGCAGTGAGACCTGGCCAAGCTCGGCTGGGGAACCTCAGAGACTCAGCTTGTTTTTTAAACACTGCTGGGCAGCCCCACTTTCTTTAAGATCTTCCAGGAAAATAAAGGCTCCCACCAAAGGCCTTGAGAGAGGCTTTGAATGCCAACCCTCCCCTCTCGCCGTAATGGTGCTGAGTAGCTTCCAGCCTGTGCGAACGTGAGCTGGGACCTCTCCTCTCTGTTCTCCCACTCTCCTGCAGGCCCCCGTTGTTCTAGATCACGTCTTTGGTTTAAATTCACCTTCTGAGAAGCTTCCAGATAAGAAAAAAAGCTGAGCTTTGCAACCTCTCTGGGCGCCCCTGTCGATCCCTCCCTCCTCTCCCTCTCTCCCCCTGGTGCATGCACCTGTGGTGCAGGTTTGGATCTCTCTGCACTTCCCACGGGTGTTAATTAAAGACGGGCCTTGTTTTCCATGCGGTCGCCTGTTGCCGCCACTGGCGGTTGTGGTGTGAGCCGTGTGTCCTCACGCCGAGGTCCCGGGGGTCACATCTCTGGGGCGGCACCATGGCCAGCACTCTGGCACCCCCCACCCAGGGAGAGTCGTGTTTTCCTCGTTTTTCTGGTGCCCACGGAGAGACACGCAAACACCACAGAGCGGAATTGACGAGCTTGGCCGAGGCAGGAATTCCACTGTGTTTATGTGGAATTTGTTCAGATGTCAAGTGTGCTATTCATAGAGGCATTTCACTGACACTGTTTCAGAACGGCAGTGCATTGCTGGGGTTTCTCCACAGAGCCCACACTGGCTTCAGCGAAAAGCTGAACCCCACCTGTGTGTTGTGACGAATGATGTAACCACAAAGGCGACCAATGGCGTCTGAGGAGCAGACGGCCCTCACGGTTGCCGTCCAACACCTCCAAAGACCTGGGGAGCACTTCGAGAACAAGTCGTCAAGTTAAATATTTCAAGACCAAGGTTGAAACGTAGGTTTGGTAGCGTACACTGAAGCGGTTCTCAAGGCAAGCGTACGGTTTGGAGGTGGCTAGCGCTGGCCTAGCCTACGCCGGTGTAAGCCGTGGGCTGTGGGAGTTTATTTTTACAAGTTTAGACTCTCATGATGGTCCCAGTGAGAATGTTGTTTTGGACAGTGAGAGAGTAGGCGGTGTTGTGTATAAACAAGCATGATTCGTTGATTCAGGCGTATCGTAGCAGACAGATCTCATCCTGCCCTCGTGCTGTTCGTATAGTAAAGCATACCGTACCACGTGCTTGGTGTTTGTATGTAATAATACCGCCTCAGGTTACAACAGGGATTACAAATAGAATAGTTCAATAACAGGTTCAAAACTGTATTCTGACCAAGTGATTAAGGTGCCTGTACAACTTAGACGAATGCAAAGCACTTGTCAGTCTGCATTTAGGCCAAGGTTAGACTGGCGACGCTCTTATGGATGTGAGATTGCAATTTATTTTTGTTCCCGAACAGTGGTATGGTGCCATCTCATTGATGTGTAACAGGGTCAGATCTCCTCTCTGTCCTTGTTAGCACCTTGGAAACCGATACTGTGTTTTAAAAATGTCTGGAATGTCTCGTTTTTATCTCTCTCTGTCTCTCTCACTTCTCATACTGCTGTACAGTTCAGCTTAAAAAAAGACACAAATGCTCAAATTAAAACTGTTCTTCATCCAATTTAATTCTGCCTACTCTCACAAGCTCCCCAGTTAACACCTATTCAGCCTTCTCTCTCTCTCTTTCGCTTCTTGAATCTTTCTCTCTCTCTCTCTCTCTCTCTCTCTCTCTCTCACTCTCTCTCTCGCTCTCTCGTTCTCAGCCCAACGGGGGAAATTAAAGTGGCACTTTTCACTGATGAGGCTCACACAGCAGGAGGAGGTGTGTGTTGGTTAGGAGACTGTGCGCCGTTAGGTGTGTTTGTGTGTTGTGGGCGGGGCCAGAGAGCCTCAGGTGCCCGGCTTGCCTCGCTCTCGCTCCCTCCGTCAGCTTCGGGGCGACAGTTCGGGGCGAGGGCCTCCGTTCGTCGCCGGAGCGCCTCCCTCGTGTCTGTGTCCCCGTTCCCGCGCCCGGGAGCCCTCGTTGCCCACCCATGCGGCCCTGACCTCACCAGCTTTGGGCTCAGCTCCTCCTGGACCTCCTGCTAGCGTGAGGAGCTCGGCATGAGCTACCCTGCCTCCCACACAGATGGCCAAGAAGATGTGACCCCCCCCCAATCCCACCAGCCTAGACCTTCTCCACACTGGAGGCGATATCATGACACCGTTGGAGCTTCCTGTATGTCTTTTTCCGTGCCATTTTAAACATGGGGATGGGTCCTCAGATTCCTCCCTCAGCATTACTGACGTCTGCGGGGTTTAACGTGGCCGAATGGTCTCTGAGGTCCTGCTGTACCTTGGGACCTCGGCACACGACCCGAGGCAGAGCCAGCCGGAGGTCTTCGGCACCACCCACGGCCCTCCGCGCCTCTGCGGCCTCTGCCTCTGCTGTCGGGCAGAGCTGCCTGCTCTGGCAGGGTACCGGGAGAGAGGAGTTCGCCGTGTGCTGTGTAGCGCCATGTCTGCAGTCTCTCCCAGCACTGAAAGGACAATATGTGCGCAAAGCCCCCTGAATGCAGACATGGAAATTACATGGTTTACCAGTGCCATTAACATGTCACTGTCTGGACTCCATTCTGTCTTATTTTCCACGTTCCCCTTGGCTTTTTTTTTTTTTTACATTCAAATCAGCGGTGTCAAAGCCTTCACACACACACACACACACTTCACACCACCGGGCGGAGCAGTGGGGTTGGTGCGCTGTTCTTCTGTGGGTTGTGTTTACTTGCTAGGTGACTAGTGGGGTTGTTGGGGTTGATGCTCGTGTGTGTGTGTTTTAGTCTTAGTTTTAGTCCAGTGTGCCTTAGACCAGTGTTCCTGTCCAAGTTCCCAACACGTGATGGCGGAACAAAAAGTGTGGAACTGTCTGGTGAGCTTCAAGGTCGGCTTTGGGAGACACTGCATTAGGCCACACGTTGTAGCCCAAATCTCGGCATGGTTCACCGTCAATAAACTTTCCACATGTTCAAACTCGGTAGGAAAAGGCACACCATATAAACTTAATTTCCACCTTTCAAACATCTTATTCCTCACAAAGGAAAAGGAGGATAAAATTCTGAAAAGTTGGTGAACACTTGATTTAAAAGCCTGCTGTTTTAGAGAGAGGCTAACAGTGGCCATTTTGCCTTTTTCCTAATGCAGCTTTTATCTTCTTTCATAAGTTTCTCTTAAAGTAACACACTTGCATTTCTCTCCACCCTCTTCCGCTCCTCCTCTGCCCTCATTCCTTTGCCACTCTCATTCGCCCCCCATCCCCCCCCCCCCTTTGCAAGGCCAAGACAGTGACAGCTACACCCCCCTCACCCCTCCCCCCACCCACCCCCACCTGCCAGCATGTCTGTAATAAGTGAGTGTGGCTGAGAAATGACAGGGTTGGAGCTCAC
Source organism: Brachyhypopomus occidentalis (assembly GCA_020368025.1). Taxonomy (NCBI): domain Eukaryota; kingdom Metazoa; phylum Chordata; class Actinopteri; order Gymnotiformes; family Hypopomidae; genus Brachyhypopomus; species Brachyhypopomus occidentalis. Next base: position 4,436,629 of record JAGXOD010001430.1, read on the forward strand.
TAATGCACTTTGAGCTACTGCCTCCATCACACTGCAGTCTGGGCTGGGGTGGTTGGGGGGGGGGGGGGGGGGGGTGTGGAGGAGAAGGGATTGTGGTAATAGGCCTGAGTAATTGTTCAGATTGTCACTTGGCCTTTACAGGAGAAATAAGTGGGCAAAAAAGAGAGGGAACGGGACTTGCTGCTTGGCCTCCCCTGTCTCTGAACAGCTAAGGCAGTTTTTTTTGTTCTTAAAGATTGGGTGAAAGTACTCTTCACGCCGCGGAGAGCACTTACACGGCACCTGGAGGAGTCCGCCGCGTCGGCCCATGGTGGACGGTATTCGAAATGGTTTTATGCTTCATCTGGATCCTTTTGTGGAACTTTTATTTATTGTTCTTTGTTGAATTTCCACCGAGCACAGCTGTCATCCTTTGCATTTTCATTTAACATCAGCCAGGTTGTTTTCCGGGGATTCTTGAGTGTCCACCTGTCCTGGGGGGGTCTTTCTCAGAGAGGTCCGCCTCATGAAAGCAAATGGCATATAGTCTTTATTTTAATGTGCTCTTAAGATGAGAGCTTGTTGTTCCTTTTGTGTGGCAACAGCCACCAGATGTGAGGGAATGGTGAAGGTGGAGACCCAGGGCTTGGAGTGTCTTCAGACGGAGGGATTCACAGCTGAATGCTATGAGAAGAGATTCAATCCATTAGAATGAAGTTGCACCAAAGTTCCTGTGGTTTAACTAATGCTGCCTCTGTCTTTCACAAACCCATTATTCGCTAATGTGTACATCTGGAAATTATAACATGCTTAAAACTAGCCAAACCTTCTCATTTCATTATTTAGTTTGCTGATGTCTGTTGTCCTGTATTGGCCTTATTTGTTTGTTTTGTTTTTTTGTTGATATCGATAGTTTATCATGAAAACTTAGAAAACTGCGTTTTGATGTGACAGTTTCCACCACTTCATCTTCTCTGCCTCTTTTCTGATTTTGTAAACACAATTTTGGAGCCGAATTTCTACTTCTGATACAGTTCTGATGGTGACAAATGTTTTAGCGTCCAGTTTTGTCTCAGAGACCTGCTCCAGTCTTTGTCTCAGAGACCTGCTCCAGTCTTTGTCTCAGAGACCTGCTCCAGTCTTTGTCTCAGAGACCTGCTCCAGTCTTTGTCTCAGAGACCTGCTCCAGTCTTTGTCTCAGAGACCTGCTCCAGGGGACGATCTGTGCAGGACTGTTCCTGCCCAGACCTATGGGGACAGTGGTGTAGGTTTATTTGTCTCTCTCTACCCAACTGCACCTGCTGCCATTAGTACTGCTTCCCATGGGAGGATCTCCGTTAGCGCTAATTGCTCTGGGAATATTTTTCATGTCTCTAACCTCTGGGGTTTAATAGTTAGACACACACACAGTAACTCTCTTAATGTATCACTTACTGCTAGCCTAATACTACACCTGCTGTTTGGCAGTCTGAGGCGGTGTAGATTTATGCACCTCGCGTGTGATTTAAGAGTGATTGAGCAGCAGCAATATTACCCACCAAAAATGCTCCAAAAACTGTTTACACAGGAGGTTTTTGTTCTTTTAAATGATGAGTCGCTCACGTAGCCCTATTTTATGCGCGCGCTATAAATTCAAATCGACTCGAGAACTGAGCTAGCTTGTTGGAAGAAAGGTATTGCCCCATAATTTCTCCTATGTGCATGTAATATCCAGGGACGGTGCTCCCATACATTGATTAATATCACCATTCTCCCAGTTTGAGGCATGTGCTGTGGTGTCAGCGTTTTCCAAGTTGGGATGTTGTCTTTCGTGCAGATCTTATTTACCCAAAAGGCTGCACTGTTCCTTACCTTTTTGATCACAATATATGTATATATATATGATATATATATATATATATATGATATATATATATATATATATATATATATATATATATATATATATATATATATATATATGATGGAGGATCCTAAGGTCCCTCTATCAGGATTTGTTTTAGGAATTTAGAAATAAATATTATCTTAGACCATGTACACAGTAGTGATATCCAAGCATGAACTTGAGTGAAGAATAAGTATTACAATTGCGTCTCAAATATCTCAAAGTGCCGTACAGGTCCATGATCCAATTTAGCAAAACACAAAATATGCGAAATAACCTGTCTAGGTTTGGGATTGATGCAGAGCTATTAGCGGAGACAGTAAACAGTCAATGCTGATGCAGGATCTCCATTGAGATAATTGCATTTTAATTTGGGCAATTTGCTAATTTGTTCTGCTAATGTGAATGCTAATGATTTCACCCCAAATTCTCAGGCGTTTCCTTTATTTGTCCACAGCTCTCCTTAGTGAGCGATGGGCCGTGTGGGGTGTGGTGCTCATCTGCGGCCTGCTCCCCTTTGAAATCCATTTCCAGCGCTCTAACTCTCTACCTCCCTCTCCTGTAATCAGCATCAAAGCACTATGGAAATTTGAGTGAATAGACCTATCAGCTGTTGTGTGCACCAAGCTGATAGCATTGCATCGAGCGATGCATATTATTTATTTATATCTCGACCTATTCCCCCCACCCCCACCCGGGCTGTAAAAGATGGCGTCCTGCATTGGCTTCGGTGTCGACGCGCTGCTCGCCGCTCTCTCAATCTCCACGGCAGCGCGGGGAGACACGGCGGCCGTCGGGAGGGGGTTAGCGCAGGTGGACTACACAGCGAGAGCCCGAGCAAAACCCGAGCTGCGTGTCCCACCAGATCGTCAGTCAGCGGCTACGTTAATCCGCGCGCTGCCGTAATGAGTAACATCACTAGAGCGTGGCTTAGGCAGTCTAAGCTAATTAGTGGGTGTGAGGGAATGATCAATCGCAGGCAGGGGGATGGCAATTAAAATGCACCTCAGTCGTACCTTCATGCTCGCTGGCCCCTTCCCCATGTCTGTTTTGAATTCTCCATTGTTGACGGGGCCGCTTCTTCGCGTCTTCCTAATGAGGATGTCGGAGCGCTGCCGTCTTCGCGGGGAACATGCCGTCAGCTGTCACGTCATTGTTCCTGCGTCTTGCCTCACCTCCTCTGAGAAGGTGGCGGGAACATTACGGCGTTTACTGCTGCTGCCAAGCAACGGGGATGCACGGCCTCTTTAATATAAACAATCCAACTATGAGAAGGCCAAAAAAAAAAGAAAATGCAACAATTAATTTCTTTAGCATCTGTTCCCCAAAAGCTCAGGTGAGACCCCAGCATGACAAGCGCCTGGGGGGGGGCAGAGCCTGAGAACAGGGCGGGGTTCCTGAGCAGAGGGCGGGGTTCCTGAGCAGAAGGCGGGGTTCCTGAGCAGAGGGTGTGGTTCCTGAGCAGAAGGCGGGGTTCCTGAGCAGAGGGCGGGGTTCCTGAGCAGAGCGGGGTTCCTGAGCAGAAGGCGGGGTTCCTGAGCAGAGGGTGGGGTTCCTGAGCAGAGGGTGGGGTTCCTGAGCAGAGGGCGGGGTTCCTGAGCAGAGGGTGTGGTTCCTGAGCAGAAGGCGGGGTTCCTGAGCAGAGGGCGGGGTTCCTGAGCAGAAGGCGGGGTTCCTGAGCAGAGGGCGGGGTTCCTGAGCAGAGGGCGGGGTTCCTGAGCAGAGGGTGGGGTTCCTGAGCAGAGGGTGGGGTTCCTGAGCAGAGGGTGGGGTTCCTGAGCAGAGGGTGGGGTTCCTGAGCAGAAGGCGGGGTTCCTGAGCAGAGGGTGGGGCGGGGTTCCTGAGCAGAGGGCGGGGTTCCTGAGCAGAGGGTGGGGTTCCTGAGCAGAAGGCGGGGTTCCTGAGCAGAGGGCGGGGTTCCTGAGCAGAGGGTGTGGTTCCTGAGCAGAAGGCGGGGTTCCTGAGCAGAGGGTTTTCCAGGAGCAGAAGGCGGGGTTTTCCAGGAGAGGGCGGGGTTCCCAAGCAGGGGGTGGGGTTCCCGAGCAGAGGGTGGGGTTCCTGAGCAGAGGGCGGGGTTCCTGAGCAGGGGGCGGGGTTCCTGAGCAGGGGGCGGGCCCAGGCGGCTGCTTGCCCAGGCGGCTTCCGCGCACGCTGTCCTCTGCGTTCCTCCTGGACCTGCTGCAGTGTCCTCATTACTCCTTGTGAACGCAGTGTGAACTTCTTGCAGTCGATGAGCTCCCTAGTTGATATTCCGCCATCACAGAGGCTGTGTGTGTCTTTTGCAGATACCCAGTCATGTACTCTGTGGGGGGAAAGGCAGTCAGAGGTCGGCGGCTGCCCTGGGGCTTTAGAACGGGACTCCGGAGATGTCATGGAATGTTCCCATTACCTTTCCGGAAATCCAGACATTTTCCCTTGCTCTAGTATTAATTTTCTTTGCTTTAGTAATAATTGTCCTTGCTTTAGCATTCAGTCTCTGTATTTATTTTAGGGACTTGGTTGAGATGATCAACCCCTTCCCTTTCTCCAGCCCCCCCCCCGCCTGGTTGCCCCATTCCCTCCTGCCCTGACCCTTACTACCCCACCTGCACTCTGTAGGAGAATCCTCACACCTGCAGCCTTGTGTGGGTGATGCTGATGGTGTCAGGGGTTAGAGGGGGAGTACACACCTCTCTTGCTTCCACTCAGCCCTTCTATACTTCCCATCAAAGCTGAATGGCACCCATGATGCATTGTGCTCGCTCGAGTGTGCTACCGGCCCTGCCAGTAGTGCTTGCACCTCCAGACTTAATGCTGTACAACAATTACTGTGACACAGGCACACACAACCTTATGTTGCATAATTAGTGTCATACACACTCACACATGAGTCTTTGTAATGAATGTTACATGCTACATACAGTAATTAGTGTCACATAATGTGCACAGCCCTGGACTTCCCTACCTCCACACACATTCTATTAATATAGGTAGTAATTACAATATAATTTATAAGCTGATGCCTGACAGGCTTCATGCAAACAGCTTCTCTCTTTCAGTACACACACACACACACACACACACGTTTGACTTTTTACAGAAGAACACAACTCTGGTGCACACAAATGCACATGCACAGAAACACTGTAATTACTGAATTACTGAATAATGAACCACATTAGAAGTGTTCACACACGGGCACTAAACAAACCCAACTTTTAATATCTTTTTTCTGTCATATTTAACACAGACTCAAGATCTGAGGACCAGCATGGAGCAGCACTCTGTACACTTGTCCCAAAGCAAAGCCACAGCCTTCAGTATCAAGTAAGATTGTGTGTGTGTGTGTGTGTGTGTTTGCGTTTGCGTGCATGCAGGTGTGTGTGTGTGTGCACATGCACATGCATGCATGTGAGCACGTGCATGTGTGTATATGTGTACGTGTGTGTGTGCCACTGTTTCACATGGCATGTTTGTGTTTTATTGGTAATTGTGTGTGTGTGTGTCCTGCTGTGCTAGTGTGTGTGTGTGTGTGTCCTGCTGTGCTTGTGTGTGTGTGTGTGTGTGTGTCCTGCTGTGCTTGTGTGTGCATTTGTTTCATCCTGCGCTGTTGTTTTTCTGTCTCTGTCTCTGCGCATCTCATTAGCATATTCTAATTTCCCTGCTCTTTGCTGAAAAGATCAAGGCAATGTTGAACTCGCATATGAAATGATGAATCATTAAACAACTACAAAAGCGCGGGGAAAGAGGGTTAACGACACAAATAAACATGTGCATAAATTGGTGCGTGTGTGTGGATGGCTAATGAGCTAGTGTGGGATTAGAGATGCCCTCTCCCTTTTGTCCTGTGAGGCTCAGAGCAGATCTGAGAGTCAGAGCTAGAGAGCACAGCCGGCTACCATGAGATCTGGTGCCCGCTGCGTCTGCATGTAGTACACAGACGAAACACACGCACGCACGCACGCACGCACGCATCGGCGGCCAGTTTCAGTACTGAATGAACCCTGAGAAATTGGATGGTTGGAGAAGTAAAGCGTGTGGTGTTCACGCGCAGGTGGTGCTCATGCACCACAGGCTACCTGCATCATCAAGAGGGGGAACCAGGGCAGGACTGGCTGCTTCGCTCCAGCTGTGGGGCTCACGTTGCTTCTGTGGGTCTTGTTGTGCCTGCTTTGTGCTGGGAGAAGAACCGTGGTGGGGGAGATATGTAAATATGATATGTGTGTATATAAGATATGTATGGGCATATATGTAAAGACAGGGGTCTGTGAGGGCAGTTCTGTATAGGGAGCTTTGGTAGAGGAGGACTGTGAGGGCAGTTCTGTAAAGGGAGCTTTGGTAGAGGAGGTCTGTGAGGGTAGTTCTGTATAGGGAGCTTTGGTAGAGGAGGTCTGTGAGGGCAGTTCTGTATAGGGAGCTTTGGTAGAGGAGGTCTGTGAGGGCAGTTCTGTAAAGGGAGCTTTGGTAGAGGAGGTCTGTGAGGGCAGTTCTGTAAAGGGAGCTTTGGTAGAGGAGGTCTGTGAGGGCAGTTCTGTAGGTCTGTGAGGGCAGTTCTTAAAGGGAGCTTTGGTAGAGGAGGTCTGTGAGGGCAGTTCTGTAAAGGGAGCTTTGGTAGAGGAGGTCTGTGAGGGCAGTTCTGTAAAGGGAGCTTTGGTAGAGGAGGTCTGTGAGGGCAGTTCTGTAAAGGGAGCTTTGGTAGAGGAGGTCTGTGAGGGCAGTTCTGTAAAGGGAGCTTTGGTAGAGGAGGTCTGTGAGGGCAGCTCTGAGGGGTCTGTAGAGGGGCAGGGCAGTTCTGTAAAGGGAGCTTTGGTAGAGGAGGTCTGTGAGGGCAGTTCTGTAAAGGGAGCTTTGGTAGAGGAGGTCTGTGGGGCAGTTCTGTAGTGAGGGCAGTTCTGTAAAGGGAGCTTTGGTAGAGGAGGTCTGTGAGGGCAGTTCTGTAAAGGGAGCTTTGGTAGAGGAGGTCTGTGAGGGCAGTGAGGGCAGGGCTGTGAGGGCAGCTCTGTAAAGGGAGCTTTGGTAGAGGAGGTCTGTGAGGGCAGCTCTGTAAAGGGAGCTTTGGTAGAGGAGGTCTGTGAGGGCAGTTCTGTAAAGGGAGCTTTGGTAGAGGAGGTCTGTGAGGGCAGCTCACAGGACCACTCAACAGAGCTGATGAGGTCAGCTCCCCATTCCTGACCCCATATCTCTGCTGCCCAAGCTGTCTCTCGCCATAGCAACCTGCCGTGAACACGGACACGGTCCCCAGCACCCCGTCAACCTCTGCCCACCTCCACCCTCCCCCCACCCCCCACCCCCACCCCCAGCCCCGGCAGTGTCTAATGCTCCTCACAGCCAGCAAACGACCCTTGAAATTGAGAAGAAAAAATGAATTATCGCCGCCACTTGAAACGTAGAAATTGAAAGCCGTTAAGTGTGACCCGCCACTGGCTAACGGCGAGCCTGTAGGAGTGTGTAAAGTTAAAATGGCCCACTGCACATCAACCATTTAAAATATCGTCTAGGAAAAAGAGATGCAGAGAGAGTGTGCAGAGACAGAAGCCACAGTGTGTGGTGGGCTGGGTGCAGCGCCATGCCCGGCCGTACTGACAGCAGGCTGGGCGACACACACTCCTGTTTAACGTTCCCTGCACTTCCTGTTCATCATCGTCTGCGTTTTTCTGTTTGCATGTTTTTTGCTGTTTAATCGGTTTTAAAGAGCATCCATGGCTGCAGGGGTCAGAGGTCACGGGTGCAACGCCAGCTGGCAACTCAGGCGGTGCACAAGCGAGAATTGATAAATGAAGAAGTAGCAACCACGAAGAGAGAACTGATCAGGGCGGCGTGAATGTCCGCACGTCTGAGCTGGAGATGCAGTATTGTTTGTTTGAGAAATCTTTTTTTTTTTTTTTTTGACACCCCTCACTGTCGAACCTCACTGGCTATGTTTAGCATCTCTGTGTCTGTCTTTCTGCCCATGTCTCTGTCTGTCTGTCTGTCTGTCTGGTTGTCGGTGTCGATCTGTCTGTCTGCAGGTCTCAAACCTCTCACACCTATCTGTGACTCCTTGGTCTGGTTCTCTGGTTATGCCCTCCTGCCCCTGCCATCTATCTCTCTCATTCTCTCTCTCTCCTTCTCTCTCATTCTCTCTCTCTCTCGCTCCCTCCCTCCCTCCCGCTCTCCCCTTGACTGACTTTCATGCCGTACATTCAGACCAAGACTCTGTCTGCTTCCACCCCCATTTATGTCAGATTATTTCACCTATCGTTTTCAGTCTTTCATTCATTCACACTCCTTTTACCTTTTTCACTTTTTTCTTCTCTTTTTTTTCATTTTCCTGCCTTGCCCCCCCCCCCCCCCTCCTCTCTCCTCTCTCCTTCTTCCTCTCCTTGCCTTTCTTCTGCCTCTCCCTCTCCGGGCCGTGGGGTCTGCTCTCTCTTATCTGCTGCTCTATTGTGGTGCTGACAGGCTGCTGTCAAAGCCCCGAAGCCCCTTTCACACTGACACTCGTTTATCATCTCTCTCTCATCACCCTCTCTGCCAATCACACACACTGATAAACATCCCCTTTATCAGAGAGAGAGAGAGAGACGGAAAGACAGAGAAAGAGAGAGAGAGAAAGAGTGGTAAAGCCCTTACCTCTCCTCTCCCCTAGCCCCCTCCAGCACCTAAATCTTCGTTTGCCCAGCTGAGTTTGATCGAGGCGGAGGGATACGTTTCTCACGCGCTGCTCATGCCACTTTCATTTTGTTTTAGATTAACACTGATATGAAAGATTTGCCTTTCCCGAGCTCCTCTCCGATAAAACCCGGACGCGTAAGACTTTGTAATGGAAGTCGAAAATCTCTTCCGAAATCAATTAATCCTAACCTGTTCTAGAGCGGAAAGTAATAGAAGCCATGAGAAGATCTGGGCCTGGTAATCTGGGCCCATATTAGAGTGGATTAGAGCTGTATTGTGACAGCGTGGCAGCAGGGGCGATGGGCGGGGCAACCACCCCATCCCTGGGAGTGACAGCCAAATAGAGACCAGAGCCAGGCTTACGCCCTTTTATGGCCTGTCAGGTGGGCAGGGATGCCGGACCTCAGCCCAGTTCACTCCGTGTGAAGAAAGGAACCAGCAGAAATGGCTGTTTATTGACCAGCTTTTCAGCCATTGTGTGTCTGTCAGTAAGCTTCAGGAGCTGTTTATCCTTCTCCTGGACACCGAGCAGATCTCCAGTAAAAACATGCTGCCTAGTTATTACTGTCTTAATTTTGCTTTTGAGAAATCTGAAGCAGCGTTGTATTAAAAATGGTGTAGCATTGATATTTGTATTAGCTTGTATTTAAAAGCAATATTCACTTTGCAATTATATTTTCAAGTTTGGACCATTTTTTTTCTCATTATGCCAAGATGGAGGTAATTTTCATCATTGTTTTGAATCCAGTGGGATTCATTTGGTTTACATTTCTAATAGGATTCATTTGTAGAGCCACAAGATCATTCATTTTAAGAAGCCTAACAAATCATATCACAGAAATAATCCCCTTCTGTCAGTGTAAACATGTAGTGGTTATATTACTCTGGAATCAGATTTTCCTTCCTACCAGTTCAGTATACTCTTACACTGATAATAGACACAAATTCTAAATCAAAACTTTTTCTAAGCTTGGACACATTATTCTGCTTTGTACATGGTGTTTGGGGATGTGTGTGTGGTGTGTGTGTTTGCGCACGTGCGTGCACAGGTGTGCACCTGTGTGATTTACGCACATGGCATGTGAGTGACTGGATACCTCATGAGGGGACTGAATGAAAGGTAGCCTAGTGAATAAGACGATAATTTCAGCTCTCTGAGAGAGTGCAGACTTTTACGAGCACACGCACACACACACACACACACGCCCACCCACCCTCTCTCCACATGTATCCTGCATTGCTCACTGCAGTCCATTCCCCATAATTCTGTTTTGAATCCTCACGTATAATCTCAGCCGCATAAAGAAGGTAGCGACTGCATTCAAATCGCTCTAGTCCTCTATTCAGAGGAGAAGTGGCAGCTAATTCTGCTCCATCTCTTTGGAAGAGGCTCCGTATTCGCCGCGCTCGCCGCGCTCTCCCTATTCGCCGCGCTCCCCAGCCAAAGAGCGCTCTTGCGTCGGAGCCGCCGTGCTTTTGTTTCCTTTATTTGTTTCTCATGAGCAAATCTGTGTGAGCACAGCACTTTGAAGGCTCTGCTGAGAGCGCTAGCGCGAGTGTGCTAGCGCGAGTGTGCGCGAGAGTGTGCTTAACAGGTCCCTTTCATTGCGCCCTGTCTTTTATTCCTGCACCCCCCCCCCCAGGGTTTTGTGAAGGAAGGAGCAGGTAAATAAAGAGGACACCTGCATCAGTTCTCCTCCTCTTCTCCTCTCCTCCCTCCCTCTCTTTCCCACCATCATCCTTTCATGCTCTGTGCCTCATTCCTAAGTGAGTGCGGCAGGTCTTCCTCATCGCTCATTTGTTTGCCCATTAATGCGGCCCGTCGAGGCGGAGAGGGAGAAGGAGAGATGGAGCAGGAACGGAAGTGGAGTGGGTGAGCAGCAGGATGGAGGAGATGTAGCCGGAGAGTGGAGGAGCAGGGTGAGGGGAGGAGCGGGAGGGGACAGTGGAGGGGGGGGTGGGCAGGGTTGCTCCTTTCTCTCACTTTAATGCGTGTGATTTTGTACTAAGCCTCCCTAATTAATTCTGGGCCTCTGTTGCCCCTCCTTAAGGAGCGCGTGTGTTTGCTGGGTGTTATTTGGTGAGCTCCTGATTAATGTGCTGATCTGGTGAGTTGATGAACCACCACTTCCGCCCTGCCTACCAGAGCTCGGAGCTCGGCTACGCTGCCTGGAGTTTTGTATTTCAGACGCTCCTCTGCTCCTTCTCTTACTCGCTCTCTCGTTCTCTTTCCTCCCTCTGGTTCTCTTGTTCTCTCTCCCCCCCCCCTCTGGTTCTCTTGTTCTCTCTCTCTTCCTCTGGTTCTTTCGTTCTCTCTCTCCTTGGTCCTAGCATTCTCTCTCTCTGCCTGCTTATGGTTTAATGCTTTGAGCTTCTCTTTGTGTTGGCACCTCACTCTAAAACACTTATAAAAGTGTCTCTACCTGTATCAAAGTTCTTCCCTTGTAGAGTCATAGAAGTGCAAGCATACACAGTTTTAATGTGATTTAATACACACACACGCGCCTGTGTGCCACTCTTGGGCAGAGGGGAGTGTGTGTAATTAGAGGGCTGCAGTGTTGACTGAGAAGCAACGGAAAAGGATACGAGAGAGGAGGAGCAAGGTCAGAGCATGATAAATGACTTTGTGTGTGTGTGTGTGTGTGTGTGTGTGGTCAGCCTGATAAACTAATTAACACCACACGCCAAGCAAGTGATTGCACGGGACGTCCGTCTCGGAGTGTTAGAGGAAGCAGCCTGAGGAGAGGCGATGTGATCCCAGTGTTGTGGAAGAGCCTCTCTCTGACCCGCCCTGCCAGCCTGCTCTCACTCACAGCTCACTCACACACACACACACACACACACACACACACACACACACACACACAGCCCTGCAGCATCACCGGCGAGCCCTGGGATACAGACACATGCACGCGGACGCACGCATGTACACACACTCACAAACACTCTCACATAGCCCTGCAGCCTCACCACCGAGCGCAGAGCTACACACACACACACACACACACACACACACACACATGCGCGCACACACACACGTGCTTAAACACACACACACACACACACTCACACAGCCCTGGCACTTCAATGCCGAGAGCTTAGAGAGGAGTGCATGCACATGTACACACACACGCACACACACACTCATACACAGCCTTGCAGCTTCACCAACAAGCACTGTGAGAGGAGCACATAGACACACACACACACACTCACACACACAGTGCATGGGAGGTATGAGAAGTCTACTTTTGCATTCAAACTTGAATTGTGTTATTAGGTTGTCAGTTTTGGAAAGGAGACCTGTCACACATGTGGCTGCTCTGTGCAGGCACTGTCCTCCTCCCTCTCTCCCTCTCTCCCTCTCTCTCTCTCTCTCGTTTTGTAAAGTTAATGTGTGTGTGTGTGTGTGTGTGTGTGTGTGTGTTTGTTATAGCACTCTATTGAAGACGGTGGAGATTTCAGGAGAGCACGGGCCACTTGGGATACATGTGGTGCCATACTGCTCCTCTCTCAGCGGAAGGTTAGTGTCTCTCTCTCTCTCTCTCTCTCTCTCTCTCTCTTTGTCTCTCTGTGTTCTGTTCATCATTCTTAGGCCTTTTTCTCCTTTCGTGTACTGTGTTCAGCAGCAGATCCGGTACTCCTCTGTCACAGGGAGTTTAAGCTTAAAAGGCCTTGTTTTTGCTTTGGGTGTGTGTGGAGTGCCTGTCTAAAGTTGGCGCCCGTGTGTGTGTGTGTGTGTGAGAGAGGAGAATGTCGGAGTGTGCGGAGGGGGGCTTGGGACGGAGGGGCAGGTTAGATGATCCCACCTCCACAGCTGAGGCTCCTGGCAGGGGTCAGAGCCGTTAGAGACAGCAGGTCCCTCTGAAGGCAGCCTGGGGAGGTGGGTGAGGGCCATGGGGCCTGGAGAGGATGAGGGGGGGATGAGGGTTAGGAGTTAAAGAGAGGGGCAGCCCCAGAATGGCCCTGGGGCAGGAGCGGGGGGGGGGCTGCTAGATTATAGAGGATGCAGCTATGAGAGGTGGACGTGGAGCTTCAGACAGTGTGTGTAGAGCTGTATAAGACTGGATAAGACTGCAGGTGTTTCTTTAAAGACAGTCGTAGCGCCTTGAAAAGCCCAATTACTCATTCCCAGCAAATGTCACCTAAAAACACACTAATCCGCAGGCCGAACGTGCACCTCTGCGGCAGGCCTGGCTAATAAGCGTGCAGGAGGCTTTTTCTCTTCCTTTGGCAAAGAGGATTCACACGCTGAAATTGATTCATCACAGCACGCCACATGGGAAAAGATGGCGCAGGACTCTTTATAAAGACATATCTGTCCCTGTAGGACTCTCTCTTTCCGTTCCTTGCATTTTCTCTTCCTCTCTCACCCGCTTTTTCTCACTCCATCTCTCTCTCTCTCTTTTCCTCTCCCCTCATCCCTCTGTCCCAGAGGGTCCCAGAGGGACCATATGTTTCCTTTAGTCATGCCCAGTGCCCTCTCCCCTCAGGTCAGAGGTCAGAGTGCTGTCAATAACATCCCCAAATATTGAGTGGCGCATTAATGTAAATAGACCTCTCTCCTGATACCCCGTGTCTGAGGCAGCAGGCAACAGGCTGAGTGTTAGAGCAGACGGCGGGGCCCCGGAGCCCCCTGTCACCTCGCAGGCTACCACAGTGCTTATGTATTCCACACAGGCGTGCGTGGAGCTCTCCATCAAATGCCACTGCCCCCATCAGACCCTTTAAATGCTACGTTATTGTTTGTTCTTTCCATCTAGGTTTTGTTTATCCGAGCAGCGATAATGGCGATGTTTGCGGAGTGAAGGAGCGTGGGCGGGTGTAGTCGGGTGTAGTCGGGTTTCCGATTTCACCAACCCTCCATGAATGAGCTGACAGGGTTGGGGAGGGGCGGGTGGGGGTTGGCGTTTGTCTTAATTCTCACACTTAATAAGAATAAGCGGACCGAGTTGGATTACTCTGCCCGCGAGGAGGCTTGTGTGTGGCGGGTGCAGCTTCCGCCCAGGTCTTACGGTCAGCGCTCAGAGGAGGAGCAGAGGAGGAACAGAGGAGGAGCGCCTCAGGTTTAGAGAGAGAGGCAGGGCCCCCTGTAGGAGGAGCAGCAAGGCTGGACGTGGAGGCAGGAGCAGTGGGGTCCGCTGGGCGGGCGGGGCAGGAGCAGTGGGGTCCGCTGGGCGGGCGGGGCAGGAGCAGTGGGGTCCGCTGGGCAGGGCGGGGCAGGAGCAGTGGGGTCCGCTGGGCAGGGCAGTGGGCCTGCAGGGCGATGGCAGCCGGTGTCTCCAGGCTCCATGTCTCATCAGCCTCGCGCTCCTGCTTTCCTTCCCTCTGGCTCGCTCTCTCCTCACCTTACTTTCAGTTTGTTTCTGTCCCAACACACACACACACACACAGCCTCCCACTCTGTTGAGTTATCACCTCTCTGGCTACATCACTATGTTGCATTTGCTGGAAACACTTCTCCTTGCAGCTCAGACACAATGAGCTATTCTCTCTCTCTCTCTCTCTCTCCCTCCCTCACTACCTACCTGGGCCCTGAGCTCGTCCGGCTGCCTGAGTGTGGGCGCTGTGGCCCACTGCTGTGATGTATTAGTTTGTTTGGAGTGGAGGCTAATGGGCTTTTCTGGGGCTGCCTGGCCGGTGAGGGGGTCTGAAGGGCTCTCCCCTGGGTGTAGCTCTGCTCCCCCCATCAGCTCCACCCTCCTCCCTGCTTTATTTCACCTGCCTGATAGGACTTATCACAGCTCAACAGAGCCGCATATCCTCGCTCTTATGGAACAGTGTATGTGTGTGTGTGTGTGTAAGCGCAAGTGCATGTGTTCGTGTGTGTGTGAGAGACAGAGAGATGGAGAATGCCCGTTTTCGCGCTGACATCCTAGTTGGAGGGTCCGTTTCAGCGGTTCTGGGGCACACACACTTCCTGCGCATGCGGCTCATTGTGTGTGTTGGTGCTGTTAGGCATAGAACACACATTTGTTTACTGCCAGACACCTAGAGATCTGTTCAGCTTGCTGTCTTTGCGTTGCCGTGGGTGAGGGTGTGTTGGTGTTGCTGTGTCACAGGGCCCTGGGGCTGCACATCCGTGGCGTGGAGGAGAACAGCCGCTCGAAGAGGGACGGCATCTTCGAGGACGACGAGTGTATTGTGAGAATCAACGGCACCGAGCTCATGGACAAGTCCTTCTCCCAGTGAGTCTCCTGCACTGAAGCCCCTTCTGCTGCTGCTTTTGGCCACATGTGTCCAGACTTCCCCTGATAATGTCTGCTTGTCCCTAACCCTAATCCCAATCCTAATCCCAATCCTAATCCAAGTCCTAATCCCAGTCCTAATCCCAGCCCTAATCCTAATCCCAACACTAACCCCAACACTAACCCTAGCCCTGTCTCTTTAGCGCTCTTTTCATTACTTGTGCATTTGTTTTTGTTTTTTTTCTTCATGTTGTCTGTTTCCCCCATTTGTCTCTCTCCCCCTATCCCTCCCTCTCTCCCTCTCCATCCCTCCCTCCCCCATCTCTCTCCCATCTGTCTCTGTTTCTCTCTCATCCTCCCTCTCGGCTGTGTGGGAAGTATCATGCTGTAAGACTGTCCTCTCTCAGTCCACTGTTTCTGCTCCGCTCGTCTCTGGACAGGCTTCAGACGGGCTGCTCCGCCAGCAGAGGCGTCTGTCCAAACACCCGAACCCATCCAGCAGTCTCGCAAGCACCAGTGCGCTGCAGACACACACACACACACACACACACACACACACACACACACACACAGAGCATTACAGGCTCCTGTCACACTCATTATTACCACAGCCGCCTTTGTAAGCTTTGTTCTTTACACCGACTCTGTGGAGAGTCGCGGTCTGCGGGACTCGGAAGCTCTTACTTACTTTATCTATTTATTTATTGAAGTATAGTTTTTACCCAGCTCGAGGCGTCGTCATGGAGCTCTCGCCGCAGGTCGCGGCGCGTCTTACAGAGTCGGAGACGGGTTCGTGTCGGAAGGCTCTCGTTAAAATATTATCCGTCGTGAATGATTTAGGCTTCAGGAGCGGCGATGCGCGTGTTCAGATGTCAGTCAGCTGCTCCGGGGCCATCGGTCTGCTCTCACGTGCATTACTGCCAACGTGCTCTTCATATTCCACGTGTGCCGTGGGGGCGGCGGAGGCCCACCAAAGGTTACACTCGTTTTATTATTACATTTAGGATGGATGGCTGGGTCTGAAATCGAATTAGTCAACACAAATGAATAAGAGGGATTGCTTTGTCATTCATACGGGGTAGAGCTCATTACTCAGAACCCCAATTACGCTGTCCCTGGAATGAGTTTCATCTAGACTAAAATGAATAAAGATATTACGTTTTCTTAATTGTTCTCAGATTCAACATCATTATTCATTCCATTATATGCTCACAAACTACATTTAATTTTGAAGCCCCTATGGAAGTATTGCTCCCTCGTTTGGATCCTCCGCTCCTCTCCTCCTCCTCTTCCTCTTCCTCCTCCTCTTCCTCTCCCTCCTCTTCCTGTTGCCGTTTGGTGTTTTAGTTTATGCCCCTGCATTTCTCCCCCTCAGGTCGCAGGACGCGTTCCGGCAGGCCATGCGTTCCCCCGTGGTGCGTTTGGAAGTCCTCCCCGTCGCCAATAAGGAGCGCTATGAGAAGAGCCTCGTGAGCCCCGTGTTCACCCCCAAGAGCCGTGGCGGTGTTGCCCGGGCCGCCCAGCCCCCTCCCCTGAAGCCCAAGCCCACGGCGAGGCCGACAGAAGTGGCCGGCGGCCGGCAGGCCGAGCCCCAGGAGAGCGGCGGGAGCCTGGAGGGCCGTTCGCCGGGGCCCCCACCTCCGCACCTCACCGCCCAGGGCAGGGACAACGACAGCCCCCTGCTCAGGACGCTCACACGTCACACGCTCTCACCAATGGCCGGCTTCGCCAGTAGGAAGGGTGGCAGGAAGCTGCGAATCGACTTGAAGAAAGGTGAGGTGACCTCGCTGTGGGGAAAGACGGTGTGGGGAACTAGGTGTGGGGTTCCTGCAGCCTGCCCCACTCTCCTCGGCGGTCTTTGTAGTCTCTGCCTTTGCGAGCCCCACAGTTGAATGGATGAAGCCATAATTTCAACCCACAAAGTCTATTAAGTTCTTATTGATCCAGCCATTACTGATGATATGAATTCATTGCAGGAACAGAAAAGTGCTGACCGTAAAAGGATTGTGCTAAATGACCAACATAAAACACCAGTGTATTGCTGCCTGTGCTTGCTGGCTAGCAGAGTGCCTCTCTATCCCTGCCCACCTTTGGAGCCCTGATCCGGACCACGATAAAGAGCACTGCATCCCCCAACCCCCCACCCCCCTCCCTCCCTTTGCTTCCTGCCACCTCTGCACATTTGTGCATCATATTCCCCAACCCCCCTCCCCTGGGCTGCCCCCCCGATAGCCGTGCCGGGGCTGGATATACCCGCCCTGATTATGCATCATGTCACCCAGCGGGTGATAGCCTGTTCGCTAATCTACCCATCAGTCATCCTGACAGCATCGAAGCCCCGCCAAGAGGCGGCAGTGCCAGGGTCAAGGCTCCCTTCCAGCTCGGGGGCGCCCCCCCCCCCCCCCCATGATGCACGCAACTTTAACGCTCTCCTCATAGCCCCTCCCACAGACCGCCGCTCTCACTCTAACTCCGTCTCGCTCTCCCAGTGAGTTGGCAGTGCACGGACAAATATCATTTCCAGCATTTGAATTGCTGCGATGTGGTGCGGATTCAGAAATAAACACGTGATTGTCCAGTAAACGAGTTTCCCGGGGAGCGTGGCGTGGAGATCTTTGTCACCATTGTTGCCGCTTTCACTTGGAGGTCGTCTTGCTGGTTTCTGTATGTGGGCTAAAAATTCTGAATCTATTTCTTAACCACTCACTGTGTCAGGGATCATAATTTGCAAGAGAGAATTCTCTCTTAGAACCTGTCAGTCTGCCCCATCTGTCTCTCTCTCTCTCTCTCTCTCTCTCTCTCTGAAAGATGTATTCATTCGTGAAATTAAACTGTAGTCAGGCTCTTCTAATCTCGCAACTGCACCGAGACCACGTCTCCCCGAGCTTCGTTCCCCGAGCCCGGGAGCAGAACCCCCCACAGGCCCAGGGCGTCGGGCGGAGCTCTGG
This sequence comes from Brachyhypopomus occidentalis, assembly GCA_020368025.1. Classification (NCBI taxonomy): domain Eukaryota; kingdom Metazoa; phylum Chordata; class Actinopteri; order Gymnotiformes; family Hypopomidae; genus Brachyhypopomus; species Brachyhypopomus occidentalis. The sequence continues at coordinate 4,454,262 of JAGXOD010001430.1, forward strand.
CTTTCGTCTGGGCGCTAACGGAGCCGGAGCCGCCGTCTCCCCTCTCTTCCTGCGGCTTTCGTCTGCGGCGTGAACCGCTAGCACGTCTCCGCGCTCCAGACCGTTGCCATTTGTAGTTACGTCGGATTTCCGATCGATACGGAACAAAGCTGATTGATCGTTGAGCGCTCGAAACAATTCTGGTCTTAGAAAGTTGTACGGGGTCGATGCTATAGGCCTGCTTCTTAATGCTGTGCGGAGTTTGATGTCGGCGTGAAGAGAAAAAAAGAAGAGAAAAAAACTACCAAAATTCAATAAAGCTCAGCGGTCAACTTTCTTCCTCACTCTCTGCTCTGTGTGGGCAGGTCCGGAGGGCCTGGGCTTCACCGTGGTAACCAGAGACTCGTCTGTGCATGGCCCCGGCCCCATCCTTGTCAAAAACATCCTCCCTAGGGGTGCCGCTGTCAAAGATGGCCGCCTGCAGTCTGGTGACAGGATCTTGGAGGTGAGGCGGTGTCTGCGCTGCACTGAATATGGCGCACCACCCTCAGCTGTCCCGCCAACAGCACTCAAACACGCACCATTGATGAAGGACTGGGGGAGCCTTACATAAATTGTGAATGAAAATAAGAGCTATGGGCTCATACTGTGTGTGTGTGTGTGAGTATGTGTGTGCCTGTCTGTCTGTCTATCTGTCTGTCTGCAGCACAGCTGCCTGCATTTAAAGTACCTGTCTTTGTCTCACCATTTGTGTCTGACATGCAGCATCATACTCACCAGGGCCGACTTTATCGAAAGCATGAAAACAGTCATCTCCAATTGGTAGAGCACGTATTACACTGGACACGTTCCCAGTTCAGATGATCTGCAGATCTCGCGGTTAAGAAGATCTTAGACTTTGGGAGATGGGAGATGGGGCCCAGGCACGTAGAGCAGGAGTGAGGCAGACCACCAGGATGCATTACAGCCCCATGACACTGTTGAGCTGGAAAGGGTCAAAACGCCCGTGGAATGCAGTTAACTTAAGTAAAAGTAGCTAAACGAGCTGTCAGAGGATGATTAAACCAAAAATGTGTGCGTGCTTGCGTGTGTGTGTGTGTGTGTGTGTGTGTGTGCGCATCAGGTGAACGGGGTGGACATCACAGGCCGGATGCAGGAGGAACTGGTGTCCATGCTGCGCTGCACTAAGCAGGGGGACAGTGTGTGTCTGGTGGTGTCCAGGCAGGAGGACGTCTTCCTGCCCCGGGAGCTGGTGAGTGTTTATTACCCCTTAACTCACCCAGCCCGTCCCATAATGCATCACACTGCACCGGCCACATCCACACGTCTGTACTCCACTACTAATAAACCACTTTATGCTGTTTCTCTGTTCTTTCTGTCCTCATCAAAAGGCACACACACACACACACACTCCAGCACCAGAGCTCTGTGTGTGTGTCCCAGAGGAGCACCAGCTCCTGGCCTTGATGGCTGCAGTGTGCAGGCTGCCCTTGTGCTGCCACCTTAACATTCACACTCGCTGCCACGCCCCCCGCTGGGCCTCTCGAACACTTCCTCACATGGCTCATGACAAAAGGCTCGTGAAACACCACCAGCTCACCAGGCTTAAGGAATTTCAGAAACTACATTTCAAAAAGCAATGTTCCATTAGCTTCTACCATAAGTAGCGGTGCCCCTTTTCAGTGGAGCGCTCTGATTGGCCACTGGTCCATAGTGTGTGCAGTGAATTGCGCTACGCACTGCTGTTGCTAGAGCTGGCCTTGAACAGAGGAAGCTCCATGTTTGTGTTTCCTGCCTGGCGGGCGGCCGGGCAGAGGGCAGGCATGAGCTAACGTCTGTCAGGATGTACGGCCTCCTTCACCTGTCTCTCCTTCTCCTTCCCTTTTCTTTCTCAAACGAACACACACACACACACACACAAGCACCATAGGAGACGGCAAGAGAGGTGGGAAGAATATGATGGAGGGAACACCCACCTCCCCCAGTCTGCCTTCCTGCTCTTATCTCCGAGTGTTGATTCAGTGCTGCACAGGAAGTGAGGCAGAAGGCCGACCCACTCCTGCAGGAAGTCCTGGAGCGTGCGTGGCTGTGTGGGCCCCGAGGCCACAGGCCTACGGCTAAAGACCAGCTTTTCCTGCGTCTCCTTCAGCGGAGCAGCTCACACCCACCCCCCCACCTCAGCTCCTCCCTCCAGAACCACGGGGGCATCTGCCCCCGTCGCCATAGCAAACCATCCCAGCAGACAGGAAGTAGGAAGTAGGCTCCCACCTCTATTGTTCTCACGTCAGGCATTTATTTAGATGGCAGCCCGTCCACAGGAGTTAAGGCCATGGTGACTGAGCTCCGTTAAGCCGTCTGTCTTCCACTCCTGGCCTTCCACTCAAGCCACCACAGGAAAGAGCGAGCCAGAAAGTGGCAGGTGAAGGCCGCGCATGTTATTACACTGCTAAGCAGGCCAGGCTGTGGAAAATTTAGCAAAACCAATTCATTACACTCTCTATAGTCCTGACCATGTTAGGGCCGCTGGTTCAGTCATGTGTGTAAACACGAGATAATGTGTGTTGGTGGGGGGTGATATAAAACGAATCAAAGATTATCTGAAACCAGTAATTTGACATCTTAAATATCTAACGTAATTTCGTGAAGATTAAGGTGCCTCTTCACACATACCCCACTCCCCGCCATCACCTCATGATGAAAGATAAAAGCCCATTTTCACCATATTAAAGCCATTCACACTTGTTGTTCTAGCAGATTCTCTGGTGAGTTTACTCTGGCACTGTTCAATTACTGCTCCCCTGATTGCCTCGGTGTGTACAGGAGGTTGGCTGCAGCTCGGAGAGTGGCTGCTTAGCACGCGTGAGGAGCATGAAGTGAGCTCATTATGGCTGACAAACAGCCGCAAACACCACCCCCCCCCCCCCCCCCGTAGGGTAGCCACATTAACAATTAAGTTGTTAGGTAGGCCCGCTGATTGGATAGAGGGATGTTAATGTGGCATTTTATTGGCCAGTCTTAGGACAGCCAGAGTTGTGAACAAGTCCGACTGGTTTGAAGTGGGAAAACTGGGTGATTGATGGATTGACTGCTAGGCAGGCGTGTGTGTGTGTGTGTGTGTGTGTCTATGGGTGCGTACGTGTGTGAGATTCTGTACCTTTGTGGACTGACATATCAAAGCAGGAGAGATTAATGTCTGTGAGGAACGGCGGTGGAACTGAACGCTGGAGGCGAAAGATACATTTTCACATGCTAAAGGAGGGAGTGAGTGATGGAGGAAAAGGGTTGAAGGAGAGATAGAGACACCGATAGAGGAGTAATGAATAAGCAGGACAGTGAAATACCTGGAGAGGCACACAGAGAGATGGCAGCAGGATAGTCGGGGCAGTGTCTGCAGGACAGAGTGGCAAAATTAAACAGAACTAGACAGCAGGGGAGGGAGGGAGAGAGGGAGGAGACGAGATGTGTGAGGCAGAGAGAGAGAGGGATGGAGAGAGAGAGGGAAGGAGATGGCTCTCATAGTGTAAACAAGTGTAACATTGGAAGCAGAACTAATGGGCGGCCGAGGGCAGGCGTTCGGTAGGTGGCTGTGGTGAGGCTGAGAGGGCGTGACTCCTCCCCCTGGAGTGAGCGCTCCAGCTCGGCCAGGGAGGACGAGCCCCTGCCCCCCCCTCCTCACAGGCCCCCGTGCTGGGGAGCTCAGGTGGGCCGCTGGGTAGCGCAGTCTCACCTGATGAAGCCTGAAGGCGTCCGGAAGCCTTGATGCTTGGTGGTACAACAAGGTGGGATTTGTTGGTGAAATGAAAGCGACACCACTGGGTATTCTGAGCATACGTATGTGGACAAGCTTGTACCAATATTTGTATTTTATTACAGCTTGTATTTGGATAACTGTATCTTAGCTAGGCCAACTTTGTTCTTGGCTAACACCACCACCCAGTAATGTTATACATTCCTGCAAGTAAAACAACCTCTCCCTCGACGTTACCATTGTATCTGTCTATAAATCAGTGTGGTCATCGTGATCCTTAAACCCTGCAAGGCCCCCTGTTGTAAAATTACAACATCACTTTTAGCTGTACCAATAACAAACCTGCAAAATGTTATTTTTTTCTTGTATGACCATATTTACATAGTCATTAGGTGTTACTGTTGAACACCATAAGTGCCACCCAGTCAGTCTTCCTGCCATTTGCTGTGCGTAGCCACAGTAACTCCCACCAATTGTGACATCACATGCACACCCTCTACAGTGACATTAAAGGGCGTTTCTCCTCCTGTCTGGAGCCTCTCCGTGCACCTAAGCCCCTCAGATGCCTTCTGCCACTCTGCACGTGGGCGACGCTGGGCTCTGTCATGAGGCTCAGCTAGTGGCTTCATCCGTCTGGAGATCTCTGCGCGTGCAGATAAGAGACGTGGGGCTACTGTAGCGGTGACACGCACATTACACACACACACACACACACACACACACTTGCACTCGCCCTCATGAAAGAGCAGGACGATGGCGAGCGGAGAGCACCACCCGAGAGCTCTGCTCGTTGGATCTTTGATCTCTCCTCCGGCCCTGGACTCCGGAGGGGGTTCAGTAAATTCCCTTCCCCTGCAGGGAGAAGGGCAAGATTGGAGTCCTCCATCCACCACTTCTCCATCTTCCACTTCTCACACTGCCTCCTCACTTCTCCACATAGCACTTACATCTGCACCTGAACGCCATCCATTTGGTTCGGTCCTGTTCCCGAGGCCCCGCTCCTCGTAAGGTGCTCTCCGTCCCGAGGTGTCTCCCGAGGCCGCCCTCCCTGGAGCCACTCTCGCCCCGAGCACTGTCAGAGAGGCGGCAGGCGAGCGGGGGGCCCTGGCGTTGGGGGGGCGTAGCCGTGCCTCCGCCTGTTTACCACCCGCAGAAGAATTATGAATGGGGGGGGTGGAGAAGGTTGATGACTTTATCACGGGGCTGCCAGGAGGAGAAGCATACAGATGGCATAAATCTACTACAAATATCAGCGGCTTAGAGGGAGGAGGAGAGTGAGAGGGGGGGAGTGAAGTGGAGAGAGGCTTGAGAGGAAGAGAGGAGATAGGAGACGGCAAGAGAGGTGGGAAGAATATGATGGAGGGAACAAATGAGAGCAAAGCCCAGAGAGTGAGAGCGCGACGGAGTGATAGCAGGAGATGAGGAGGAGTGGGTGTGATGATGGTGGTGTAGAAGTGCTTTAAAACCCCCACCCCTCCATCATCCCTCCACCATCTGCTGGTCTGAGTCGACGTGTTTACCGGGGCGAGAAGCAGACACCTCGACGCCTTCTCGCACGCGTTCGTGCGAGCACACACCTTTCCCGTTCGAGATGCCACCTGCTCCCCCGCTGATAGCAGGCAGGGCGCCACAGTAAAGGAAGGCGCGAGTCTGGTTGGGGGGGGGGTGGGGGGGGGGAACGCCACGCCAACCTCAACAAGAGGTTGGAGGACACCCCCAGCCTGCGGATGCCCCCACCCACCCCCCCACCCACACCCAGGCCTCTGCTCGGGCTCCAGCCAAACCTCCCAGCAGCTTGTGCCGCCTCCCGCACCAGCAGCGCCTGATTGGTGGATTTGACGGCCAGTTTCTCGGGCAGCTGTCGTTCTCCAAATCCCAAACAAAAGTCAAACAAACGCGCCAGACGGGAAGACGGACAGGCGTGCGAGCGGCCGAGGGCGGCTCCCCCCGTCTGCATGTGAGCGAGCTCAACGGGGCTTCTGGACCCTCCGCGGGCTCGGACTGGATGCTGGAGATGGGCTTGAAGCAGGATTTAGGGCTTACGGGCCTGCTGGAGCGGATCCAGGGAGCGTCCTTGTCCCCCTGTCCACTCGGCCGCTGATACAGTTGCATTTCTCGGTCCCGTCACGGCGCAGTACAAGCGCTTTGTCTTTTGGCATGGAAGAGATGCACTCAGTCTTCTGCTCGAGCTGAATATCAGCCGTTGCCAGATTGGCACTGAAATCCCAAGATAAAGATTCAGTGACTATCACGCATCACGTGCAGCGGGGATATTCCATTCATTAATGCAGGCCCTGGTTTCCAGTCTAGGCCTTGGTTAGCTGCTCTTGTGCTGGCCCTGTGCGGTACCTCTAGTGCTGTACCACCAGCTGCACCGTGTGCTGTTCTGAGAGGGCAGGGCTGAGCCGTAAAAGCTGAAGACCTGCGGTGCCCCTGTTTGTCCCCGATCTCCATGTTGTTGACTTGGCAATGACTGACAGTGTTGTTTCACTGTGCGTGCGCGCATGTGTGTGTGTGTGTGTGTGTGTAACGACCGGTCTGGGGCTTGTTTGTGTAGGTCTGTGACCCATGCTGCTGTTAGCATGTCTGCGTTGGACCGTGTCTGTGAGCTCCCAGCAGACCTCATGGTCAGTTAAACACAGAGCAAGAGGCAGGATCATAATGCTGGCTTTGTTTCACACGCAGCAAACAGGGTAGATTAATCGATTTCAGACCTCCTTGAGTTGTCTGTCTAACATCTCTCCATTGATTGTCACTGCAGTGGTGGTCTACCTCTCCGCCTCTCTCTCGTTCGCCAGGTTAATTTCCCCTCTGTTATGAGTGAATCATTGACAGAGTCGCTTTCTTTTAAATCTGACCAGCAGCAGAAATGCAGATAGAGGGTATAGAGTGACCACAAATGCATGCTTGTGTCTGTGTGTGTGTGTGTGTGTGTGTATGTGTGTGTGTAAATGAGTGTGTTGGCGGGCTTCGCTTGCTCTCAGTGTATACAGTGGTACTGCAGCTCTGTGGTTGAATGAGCCTCATGACTGCAGGAAGCTAGGGAAGACCTGCCTCACCGTGGCCCTGTAAACAGGAAGCTAGGGAAGACCTGCCTCACCGTGGCCCTGTAAACAGGAAGCTAGGGAAGACCTGCCTCACCGTGGCCCTGTAAACAGGAAGCTAGGGAAGACCTGCCTCACCGTGGCCCTGTAAACAGGAAGCTAGGGAAGACCTGCTTCACCGTGGCTCTGTAACAGGAAGCTAAGGAAGACCTGCCTCACCGTGCCCCTGTAAACAGGAAGTTAGGGAAGACCTGCCTCACCGTGGCCCTGTAATCAGGAAGCTCCACCTGCTCCACCTCTCCAAATGCTGGAAACACCTGCTACACTGACCCTGACGTCTCATCTCCTATAGACCCTGTGTAGTCAGCATCCGTCCCCCTAACAATCCTGAGGATGTACCATTGCCATAGTAATAGAAGTGCTTATTGGTGTTCTTAACCAAAGGGAAGCGAATAAGGTTTTTAAATAATTTCAACCTCAATATTTGAGCTGTATTTGAGTCCCAACCATTGCATGTTTACAGCTGTTCTGTTAATGCATGCCCAGTCATGTGTGAGCACCCACACACACACTTATCTAATTATGCTCATTCCTGAGTGAACAAGATCTTTACGTTTTTCCCTCTGTATCCATTAAGAACGAGTTGCACCACAGTTAGTGCAGACCCAGTTACACAGTTACACAGACACAGTTAGTGCAGACCCAGTTACACAGTTACACAGACACAGTTAGTGCAGACCCAGTTACACAGACCCAGTTAGTGCAGACCCAGTTACACAGTTACACAGACACAGTTAGTGCAGACCCAGTTACACAGTTACACAGACACAGTTAGTGCAGACCCAGTTACACAGACCCAGTTAGTGCAGACCCAGTTACACAGTTACACAGACACAGTTAGTGCAGACCCAGTTACACAGACCCAGTTAGTGCAGACCCAGTTACACAGTTACACAGACCCAGTTAGTGCAGACCCAGTTACACAGACACAGTTAGTGCAGACACAGTTACACAGACACAGTTAGTGCAGACACAGTTACACAGTTACACAGACACAGTTAGTGCAGACCCAGTTACACAGACCCAGTTAGTGCAGACCCAGTTACACAGACACAGTTAGTGCAGACCCAGTTACACAGTTACACAGACACAGTTAGTGCAGACCCAGTTACACAGACCCAGTTAGTGCAGACCCATTTACACAGTTACACAGACACAGTTAGTGCAGACCCAGTTACACAGACACAGTTAGTGCAGACACAGTTACACAGACACAGTTAGTGCAGACCCAGTTACACAGACACAGTTAGTGCAGACACAGTTACACAGTTACACAGACACAGTTAGTGCAGACCCAGTTACACAGACACAGTTAGTGCAGACACAGTTACACAGTTACACAGACACAGTTAGTGCAGACTCTCTCTGCAGGGTCGGGATGGGTCGGTCCGGGTCGGTCCGGGTTGGTCCAACTCCTCCCACAGCTCACCTCACCCTTGCTCACCTCCTCACACTGCCTCTTAATTAAATGTCACGTTTGCCTTTAATCTGCCACGTTGAAATGCAACCAGTGTCAACAATGTCATGAGCAGCACGTAAAAGTCTGTAATCCTGAATTGGAACACGCTTATCTACACGTTCCTGCAGCGGAATGCGGAGTCCTCTGCTCCCTCGCACTGGGAGCGCGGCCCGTCCGGGAGGAGGTCTTCGGTGGGACGGGTCAGGTTGCCATTGCTAAAGGAAAGAATGTCCCCGGAGCGCACGGATCGGGCTTCCTCACACGGGCCGGTGCTTCCGAGGCACGCTCCCGACTCCAGAACGCCGTGTCCCAGATGCTGCCGGCGTGCCATTGGCCGATGGCCTTACGTGCCCGCGAAACCCATGATGACACGTTTAACTGGAAATGAGCGTAGCGGTCTGGAAGGACGCGAGTCTCCTGCTGGAGCTCGGCCTCCCTAGCGCACCATTCCCAGCGAGCCTTGGCTCGGCGCATCGCTTCGGGTACATAAGGAGTCTATATAGTATGTAATAAGAGACGGGACGTGGGGACGAGGTAATGATCTGCTGGCTCTAATGCTCGGTTTGGGAACGCTTGGCCCTGTAATTCCTAGCCGATGTGGTCGCCCGCTACGGGCCTCCGGGCTCTGGAGCGGTGGGGTCCGGGAGAAGCGTCCACGGCTGCCGCACCACAGGCACTGCTGGCTGGGGGGGGCAGAGCCGGAGAGAACGCTGGGGGACGGAACATCTGTCCCGAGTTGCGGTCTGCCTCCGTCTTTCGGCACCGAGCCCTGAGGTTACAGCTCCCAATTTCCATTCACCGTGCATCACCAATAATCGGCACGCCGGCCCCCTGAAGCCGTGGTGGAAGGCTCAGCAGGACGGCTTTCAAGACTTTGCTTGCCACAGTCATCGTGGAGCACTCCGTCACGGAGGGCGTGGAGGAGCAGAGTGCACCCTCGAGACTCCCCTCCCCTCACGGCTCTATACGGGGGTCTCAGAGGCTCTCCAACAGCCCTGCCTTACCCACAAACCTTTTGTGCATCCACACCCAAGGAGAGGGAGGGAGGGAGGGAGGGAGGGAGGGAGAGAAGGGGAGAGTTCCTGTCTGAGCAGCTGTGTGCGTGCTCATCACTAACCCGAATGTCAGTTGTTCTTGTACCTATAGATATGCTCAACCATCTGGTGCGGCCGATGACTCCGTGTGTCTGGTTTGTCATTAAGGAGCTTCTCTTCCTACATGAGCAGATGCCAGCGACGCAGATTAGACGCTGCTCGCCTCTGACGGCCCCATCGCTTACTCTCCGTGCCAGCAGTGTTTAAGCCTGAGCCACTGTTTCAATGACTCTGCTTATTATTATGAACCTGCCATCTCTGCAGATTGCGCTGGGGAGCTGGGGAGTTATGGGGGCTGTAGTCTGTAGGCGATGGACTTGCGTCCCTTGCTTTGCGCCTTTAGCACTGAAATGCAGAGGAAAAGACCCCCCTCCTGTTTTGCTGACATATGTCCTGCATTAACACTGCAGTGTGTGCCCCCGTCTGATCAATTGGCAGAACACAGCAATGGGGGTGGAGCTCCTCAGTGGGCCGTGGCCTTGATGGTGTGTTACCCCCCCACACACACACACACACACACACACCACCCCACAGGGTCAGGGTGACACTGTCTGTATGCAACAATCACTTTATCTCTGTGTCTGGTGCCATAAACAAATTATGACATTTTATTGGATTTGAATAGCTTTGTGAATCACAGTAACACTGAGGTTAGCAACATTTTCTTTCTGATTGACAACGTGACTACTGGGTCTGTTGTTTCACAAGGTCAGATCACTTCTCTCTCCCCTACTGTGTGTGTGTTCATTGACAAAAAGAAACTAACTTCTCTAGATTACTATACTGTACTTCTGTAGATAACTAACTATAACTATATATATATATATATATATATATATATATATATATATATATGTGTGTGTGTGTGTGTGTGTGTATACTATATATAGGTACAGTATATGTGTATGTATTTGTGTGTGTGTGTGTGTGTTCCTCCTGAGTTTCTGTCTGCTGCATGTTTGTGCAGAGAGAGTCAGGCAGAGGGAGTGAACGATGAACTCATACATCCCAAAGGCTGAGTCCTACAGTAAACAGTGATAAGGCAGGGCTGGCTGACCCACACCAACACCCCCACCCTGCTCCCTCCACCCTGCTCCCCCCACCCTCCACCCCCACCCGCCGCTCTGGCTCCTGGCTGCTTCAAGGCTGCTGCTTACTCCAGAACCCGTGTCTCATCCTCCAGGAATGTAGCTGTCCCTCCATCACTGAGCAGTGCAGGACCTAGTGAGTGTGGACGTGAGGGGGAGTGACTGGGCTGTGAGTGTCACGCCTGCTCTTACTGCAGGACCTGTGTATCCAGCTCACGCACCTCCCCCTGTGTGTTACACCATGGCTCGGTCTGGGGGCCGTTTGGGTGGTGTGTGCTCAGATGCAGTCTGGGGGCCGTTTGGGTGGTGTGTTCTCCATCCTGCTGCCCCTCCCATCTACTCTCCCCTCTCTGCAAAATAAGCCTGCGTCTCACTCTCGCTCATTATGGGCCCGTTTCCCTAGCGACAAAAGATTGTGTTTTCACCGCACACATAGAATAATGGACATATCCCCTGTTTCTGTCTCTCTCTCACTCCCTCTTTAACTCTCTCTCACTCTCTGTCTCACTCTCACTCCCCCTCTCTCTTTCTCTCTCCCTCCCTCTCACTCCCTTTCTCTCTCTCTCTCTCTCTCTCTTTCGCTCTGTCTTGCTTTTTCTCTCCATATCTCTCTCTCCCTCCCTCCCTCCCTCCCTCTCACTCCCTCTCTCTCCCTCTCTCCCTCCCTCTCTCTCTGTCCCTCTCTCTTTCACTCTGTCTTGCTCTTGCCTATTTTTTCCCTCTCATTTTGAAAGAAGATTTTTCTATAAAGATGTACAGGTCATTTTAGGAACATTACAGGGAGAAAATGAAAAAAAAAAAAAAAAAAAAGGCGAGTGAGAGAGCTGCAGTAGGAAATCCAGGGTGCTCGGTTGGCATGGGGCCTCCATAATGGAGAATGGATTATGGTTCTAAATGACCCCAGCACTCTCAGAATAGGCCGCCTTTCAGAAAGGGAGCATGAAAAGGTTGTGCTATTCTCCGCTAAAATAGCGCACTTTTATGTTCAAATAGAATGACCTCTCTCTCTCTCTCTCTCTCTCCCCCACTCCCCCTCTCCCTGCGTCTCCCCCTCTCTCCCTCTCCGTCTCTCTCACTCCCTCCCTCCCTCAGAAAGAGGAGCCAGCCCGGTCTGTCGCGTATGCGGAGGGGAAGGAGCAGCTGATGTTCGAGGTGCCTCTCAACGACTCGGGTTCGGCAGGGCTGGGCGTCAGCCTGAAGGGTAACAAGTCACGCGAGACCGGGGAGGACCTGGGCATCTTCATCAAGTCCATCATCCACGGAGGAGCCGCGTACAAGGTACGGCAGTCGGAGGGGGAGCGAGCACCTCCCTTCAGGCCTCAGGAACAAGTCCCGCAGTCATGAGCGCCGCTAAGTCCCGCTGTCATACATCAGCCTCCTTAATGAAGAGGTCTGAACTCCGAGTACGTGGGGTTAACCGTGGCTCCCGGGCTGATTGGTGCACACCACACGTAGATCCGATGACCCTCCTCAACTGCAGCAGGCGTGTTTCCCTCGACCTCTGACCCCGAGGACCCTTTGTTTGACCTCGTCCGGGCGGACAGAGCTGTCAGCAGGATGCCGAGTGGAGCCAGGTCGCCGGTGAGGGCAGACGCAGACAGACAGGCTGCAGATAGACAGGCCTCAGGCTGTGCAGTGAGAGGGTCTGTCCTACACCTCCATCACTCACTTCCTCTCTTTCATCATTCTGTCCTTTCACCCAAGAGGCTGTATGTCATGGGTGATTTATTGGCCAGTGCCTCAGTTTTAGTCACTGCTGTCGTCATTTCTGTAGTCATCTCTGAAAGTGCCTTGTGGGCCATCATTTTTATAATTATTGACGCACATGTTGTTAACGTAACGCCTCTGTGCCTCTTCTGTGCATCACGCCTGATATTTATCAAGCACTTAACAAAATGGCAGCATCTAACACGTTTTCACAGATCTAATTGTGCTCATTAGGATGTAAAAAAAAATGTAAAAATACATTTTTAAATGTCTGAACATCCTGTGAGGTACATGAGGGCATCTGCCTGAGGGCTGCTGCTGACCTGGGCTTCCATATGTGAAGCGACTCGCGGAGGACCAGACTGTCTCCTCCCCTCAGTCTTACTGCTGCGTCCAAGTGGTGAGAGAGTTGAAACGTTCCCTCAGTTACCTTGGAGGAGGCGTGTCAGGGCGCGCATGAATCTGACCCTGTGCGTTTGTGTGTGTGTGTGAGTATGTGTGTGTTTGCGGCTTGTTTGTGAGTGTGTTTGTGCGCAGGCGTGTGTGAGTTTACACGTGGAGGCGTCTTATCCGTGTCCTGCGTGTCAAGGAGCCCCTCACTGGGTCTTACAGGCCAGTGGTCAGGAATGGGCGTCTTTGGTGATAATGCTGCAGCAGCACACATGCTTAATGACTTGAAAGGCACTATTTCATTCCCAGAGTAGCTAGTGCAGTGGGGAGGCTGCTGCAGAAAGGTGAGAAAAGGAGGGTTTGTGTGTGTGTGTGTGTGTGTGTGTCTATGCATCTCTGTCTGTGTGTGTGTATGCATGCATGCATGCTTCTGTGTGTGTGGTGCCAGTGTTTCACTGCAGCAGTGCTCAGTGGACCAAAAGGCCTGTTGTTCCTCATGTAGCCCCCGATGACACCGCGCGGTAATTACAGAGCAGCGCTAGCGCCGGCGCATTAACGCTAATTAAAAACTCTCTGCACCCATGCTAATTAGCTGGAAGTGGCCCGAGTCTGTGGGTGGGACGTGCCAGGAGAGCAGAGCGCACACACACACTCCACTCCCGGCAGACAACGCCCCTGCTCACACACACTCGTCTCCCGCCGCGTTCCGAGAGGAGAGACATGTCAGGCCAGTGATGGTGGTTAGTGCCCTGAGAGGAGGTTCTTCTCTCCGCGTGTCTCTGTGCCCTCACAGCCGTGTGAGGACCAAACTCATTCTGGTCCCAGACATTGTTTTCCCATTACAGATAGCGGTTTTGGGGTGTCGTTAATTATCATAATCAGCTGACAGACTGACATTGGAACTGGCCTTGAGGTTTCTAGTCCAGACCTCCTGCCAAACATACTGTTCTGTATTTGATCCCAGTACGTCTGACCCAACTTACAGTTCTACTGTGATTAATTAGCTGGTTCAAATTCACTGGGGTGTGTTCACTTTAATTCTCACATTTTCCAAAAACAACTATACCTTTCCTATAGTAGTTTATATAGTCAATTAACACTACAGTATGTGGCTGTTGTACATCCTAAAGTACAATCACATAATCCCACAGTAAAGCAGTTGTGGGTGTCTGCATGTACGTGCTTGTGTGTGTGTGTACGTGCTTGTGTGTGTACGTGCTTGTGTGTGTGTGTGTGTTATGTGAGTGCGAGCGTGCAGGAGCACATGTATGTGTGGGTGTGTGTATACATGCTTTTATGAATATGCGCTTGTATTGATGTATGTGATTGTGTGTGTGTGTGTGTGCGTGTGCGTGCGTGTGCGCGCGAGCGTGCAGGTGAGTGTGTGCGTGTGCAGCCGGCTGTTCTGATGGCCCGCTGCGTCTGGGCCGGGTCTGCTCTGTTCAAGTGTTCACACAGTGCCGTTAGACTGCTGGCGACACCCCGAGGGCGTTGCACAACTGTCAGGCTCTCTGCCGCGGACAAATCCCACAGCTACAGGCCAAACGACGCTCACTCTGTTCAGACAGCCATCCCTTTTCCTTACTGCTCTACAGAGACACAGACAGAGAGAGGTAGTGAGAGAGAGAGAGAGAGAGGCAGACAAAGACTAGAATCATAAAATAAAAGATGGAGATGGAGATCACAGCAGAGATGGAGGTGCAGATGGCATGTTTGTTTCAGTTCTATGGCTGTTGTGTGTGTTGGTGTTTGTCTTGTTTGCTCTGCCTTGTGGGCTGTGGAGAGTTGGCTGGTGTCCCCCAGGTGTGTCGCGGTGCATCCCACACCACGGGCACAGGGACTGGGGGCCACACCACGGGCACAGGGACTGGGGGCCACACCACGGGCACAGGGACTGGGGGCCACACCACTGGCACAGGGACTGGGGGCCACACCACGGGCACAGGGACTGGGGGCCACAGGGACTGGGGGCCCTGCCTGCAAAGCCTCCCGTCCTTCTGTGGCCCCATAAAGGCTTCCTCTTCTCCAGCCAGACAGCCAGAGCGCCGTCACGCCCCATTTACCCCTGACGTCTCCATCAGCCCACGCGGTTAAAGAGCGGGGTCAGGGGTCAGGGAGCAAGGCGTGCACACTTGTCTGTCTGTTTGTGTCTGTCTGTGTGTGTGTTCGCCAGCGTTTGAACCTGTCCCATAAACCTTAATTAGTACATACATCACGGTGTGTTTCAAAGCTCTTACCTGTGCTAGCAGCTTTGCTTGACTTCATTCACAGCGTGTTCAGCTGAATGGGGCTTTGTACACACACTCCTGCATGCTGGCATCAGTTATATTTCACTGTCATGCAGTCAGAGCCGTGAGTGCTAAAGATGGCTGTATCCATCATATTACACAGAGCCATGTTCGCTGTTTCTCTCGCTCTCTCCCTCTCTCTCTCCCTCTCTCTTTCCATCCCTCCCCCCCTTCTCCCTCTCCCTCTCTCCCTTTCCCCCTCTCTTGCCTGCAGATAAGAGAGCCAGATCACAAGGCTCTGGTGTGAAACCTAATTAATATTACTCGTAATGAACTTTCTGGCTTTTTGTCCTTGCATGTAATATGCATGTCCTGTAATGTGCTTATGGCATGACACAGAGAAGGCAGGCCCCGCGTGATGGCGGTCCTTCTCACCGCGGCGTGTGCTCTGTCGTCTGCGCAGGACGGACGCCTGCGTGCCAACGACCAGCTGGTGGCGGTGAACGGCGAATGTCTCCTGGGGAGGTCAAACCACGAGGCCATGGAGACCCTGCGCAGGTCCATGTCCATGGAGGGGAACCTGAGAGGGACGATCCAGCTGGTGGTGCTCCGGGCCCTGCTGCCGTGCAGTCAGGTAGGCTCCGCCCCCTGTGCCCCGCCCCCACCCCTTGCAGCCCCGCCCCTTGCGCCCTGTTAGCCTCGCTCCCTAACCCATCGCCTCGGTGTCGTTGCGTTTGCGCTCCCGCAGAACTACCCACCGTAAAAACAAAAAGAGCAGTTCAGTCACAGGGAGCTGAGCATATTCACACGCTGAAGTGCCTTCCTGCCTCATGCGGTGTGGTTCTCCTTGGCGTAGGTCAATGCTACGCCTCCAGGGTAAGTGACAGCGCTGCGCACATCCACTCTGGCATGTGTGCGCGGCACTACGCCTCCACCACGTGCTGGCGCTTCGGCGTGGAGCGTGTGAGCGCACAAGCGCGACTGGCAGGGACCGGAGGAGCTGCTAAAGTGCGTCTGTGGAATTAGAAATTAGGAGCAACCAAGACAGTGAAATGCCCCACACCATTCTGCCTTGGGCTCTCACTCTCTCTCACACACACACACACACGCACGTATGTTCCTAACCTTACTCTCTTCTTCTCTCCAATCTGATCCGAGGTGCTGATCTCTGTGAGCCACCGATGTTTCGCCCACACATGAATACTAAGCAGCAGCGGCGGTGGCTGAGCTGTTAGAGGCGCAGTTTAACACCTTCCCGCTCTGATGCCACTGCGAATGCGAACCTGTCTCGCTCCCGCTCCGAGGGCACTGTGGGATATGGACCTGTCTCACTCTCAGCAGCTCCTGCCTTCCCATGAAAGCAGCACTTCAGCGTGCTGAATGAACAGCCGCTCTTGCATGGGGTTAACTCTTACAGAGCCCCCGTGTAGCCCTTTATTTAAGGGCTTTTATTGGATTATTTGGTAAATAATTTTTCATTAAACGCGCATATTTAACATTAGCAAAGGTGACGTGCATAACAAAAAGGTAAATCCTGTCAAATGAATTCCACGATTCCATTGATTTTCAGTTAATTCCACGATACGAATTTAACTGAAAGGTCCTTGGAGCACTTTTCATTACCCACACGCTCCTACCTGCAAGGACCATATAGTTAATGACAAGGTGATGAAACAAGGTTGTAACCGGCCCCTTCGTCACACACCTATCTTGTAAGTGCGTTTTGCAAGTGCGCGGTTACAGGCTGTGGCCCATCTGTTGGCAGCCACTAATCAACAAATCAGCGCTCACTCCGCCAGCCCTCCTCCTCCGCGTTCATTAACGGCTTGTTTCTGACCACAGAGCCACCGCTGGCTGGATATTAGCTCTGTAGCAAGCCATTTTTTTTTTAAAAACACAACATTACCCTCAACACGCTAGTGGCATGGTGGCGTTGGTCCAGCACCCAGAAACATCAGCACTTCTGCGGTCTGAAACGAGGAGGCCGTGGACGCCATTATGCTCATTTTCAGTGTTTATAATTTGGGAGTCTGCTCGAATAGATTTACATGCTTCAGCGTTCCAAAAACACATTATGTATCTTTTCACCCTCTGGATCGTGACCTTAACATTACAGCTTATAATCATAAATCCACCTCCACACTTGGGCACAGTCCTACATCTAACTGTTGAAATGTGGAGGTGGATTTATGATAACTTGCACAAACTTCTAAAAAGTTGCAGGGGAAAAAAAAATAACGATGTTTCCACAAGTTTAAGTTGATTAGCAAGATCATTATAACACAATAAGATTCGTTCTGAAGTCAGCCTTGTTAACCAAGAAGCCTGTTAACCACTGAGCGTTGGGTCAGAGGTTAATCTACAGCTGACATCTCCACACTTGTAGCTACCTTCTTCTAGTAATAACACGTACTTACGGGCTGTGAACCCAAATCTTCTTATGGGCCACACAGAGCTGGAACTCCTCCCTCTTCCTTCAGGAGTAACAGATGCAAATATCCAACATTGAACTGCGACTTTTGAAGCAGTTCTCCCAGAAGTGTCAGGCGCACCGTCGGAATAATGGGAGCAGTGGAGCGGAAGGGTGGAGAGGAATTTCAACCATTGACATCTTTGGGGTTCTGCTTTTGGCAGAGTCCTCTGAGAAGAGTTCCTTTCACAACACAAAACATGGCATCTTCTTGACATGGCTACAACACCGAACAACACCGAACAAACTCTTCCCGGTAGTTGCTATGTGTAATGTGAGGGTATGCCAAGCTAGCCAGTAGGCGGGAAATATGCAAAGTGTTATATGATTTCATCATCTTGTAACAATGAAAATGGCAGAAATTCCAATGAGGTGTTTCAGGCAGCTGAGAAAAGTGGTTTCTTTGGAAGTTACTCTGGGGTACTATATAAAAGAAGCTATATATAACACTGAATGAAAGGGGAAAACTGGAGAAACATAATCAGTTGACTTATCGGCATGGCAACAAATACTGCATAACAGACATATAACAGATACTGTGTGTCATTAAGTCATTGGTCAGTGCATATTTGTTGTTCTGCTGTAATTAAAAAAAAAAGAAAGATAAAAGGGAACCAGGAACCTTGACTGTAGGGCCCAGATTCTCCTGAAATGCCACTGAGCTGTGGGTACATCCACTCAGCACATCCACTCAGTACATCCACTCCCACCCCACACACACATCCACTCCTGCCCCACACACACATCCACTTCTGCCCCACACGCACATCCACTCCCACCCCACACACACATCCACTACCACCCCACATGCACATCTACTCCCTCCCCACACACACATCCACTCCCACCCCACACACACATCCACTCCCACTACACACACACATCCATTCCTGCCCCACACACACATCCACTCCCACCACACACACACATCCACTCCCGCCCCACACACACATCCACTCCTGCCCTACACGCACATCCACTCCCTCCCCACACACACATCCACTACCACCCCACACGCACGTCTACTCCCGCCCCACACACACATCCACTCCCACCCCACACACACATCCACTCCCGCCCCACACACACATCCACTCCCACCCCATCTGCAGTGCTGAGCTGGTGGGGGAATTTACCTCCAGCAGAGCGAACAGGCCACACTCCCTTCCTCGCATCTGCCTTAGAGAGCGTCCATATGTTTGGCCCAGCACCCTGCCCCGAAACACACACATACACACACACACACACACACACACTCTCTCTCAGACCTCATCGCACTCTCTGCCCCTGAGGCCCCCAACTGCTCCAAAATGGCTCGCAATTAGACTGGACAATGGAGCAACCCCCGCAGCCGACGGATTGATGGTTTCTGCCGTATGTGTGTGAGAGAGAGTGCATGTGTGTGTGTGTGTGTGTGTGTACACACACACAGGAGGGCGCAGGCTGCGAGGGAAGGGCATGGCTGTGTAGTGTTGGGATTGCTCGCCTGAAATAAAGATTCATGTTCATTATGCTTTATGGGCTGTGGAGGGCCCTGCCATGGCAGCCAATGGAGCGTGGCGGGGGGCAGGGTGGGGGGAGGGGTGCCGATGAGACGCGATCGACCCCCCACGAGCGCAGTGGCTGCCGGCCGGGGGCTGGAAGATGGATGCACTGGCCGAGAGCTGGAGCGATGGACGGGTGGAGCAGGGCCAGGCAGGATGGAGCGGGGGGGGGGAGCCCCCGCCAGTGAGGAAGAGCCTCCAACCGCGGTGGAAAACGTCACGCTGAGCTGCGTCTTCCAGAGCAGTTGTTCTTGGAATGAATCATACATTAGTGGCTAAAACAGTCTGAGACTGGCGTGATTGTTAATTTACTTCCCCTTCTGTGATTTTTTTTTATTTTATTATTTTTTTTTTATCGTGTGTATTTTAGCTAATTAATTTAGAATAAGCAAATTATATAAGGATGGAGAAGTTACCTTCTGCCTCGGAGCTTCAATTAAAACTCATCTCTGTTCTTCCGCATTCTCCAGAGTGCTGACAATCCTCCAGTTGTTCAGCCTACAACTGTTTCGTGTCCATTCCTACTGACCTTACTTCACTAATTATAAGAGCTTTTTCCTGGAACATCAAAGAGTAGCGCTTTCCTCACGGATCCAGAATACACAACCAGTCCCACCCCCCAAAATCCCCGGGGGGGGGGGGGGATGTAGGCAATAGTTCGGGCAAGAAAGGGAAGCCAGAGAGAGGAGAGCTGAATGAATCCCTGAGTGTGAAAGTTCCTGTCTCCTCTCCTCTGCGCCGCTCTCAGTCTAAATGCCATTATACAGCAGCCAGATCTAATCACGTCCTTTCAGAGGCGCCTAAATACCTCTCTGATAATCTCGTTACACTGTAGGCATTGGTAATGAGAAGCAGCCCCCCAGGTGGAAGGAGGCTGGAGGAGCCGCGGGCCAGAGCCCACCGCACCCCACCCGCCCTGGGACCTGGACATGGGACGCACAGGGTGGCCTGGTGCCCGGGGGGGCTTTGTTAGGCGCAGCAGGGTGGGGTAGTTCCTCTGGCCTTTGTTGTGCTGATGAAGACAGAGGTGGAGGTTTGTTGAGGCTGCGGCTGGTTGAAGACTCCTGGGTAGGAGTGGTGTGATGGACACACACATACACACACGCTCACAACCAGGCCGTGGGAAACGGACCAGGATACTTTTCATTCATCAACACACACACACACACACACCCCACTACTGTAGAATTGTGCTCATCCCGTTTTCTTGCTCGTCTCTCACTGAAGAAAGTGAAGCCGTGACCACTTGCTCAACTCTGTTCTCATTTTGACACACACACACACACACACAGTTTGTGGAGATGAGCATTTTTCCTGTTCTCTTATCTAAACTGATCGCGCTTTCTACTGACATCGTAATTAGAATGATTTTGAATCCCTCTCATCTAGCCTAATTCAGTCCAAGTGCACCTCATCAACGGAGCTTAACACCAATTTGACGAGCACCCTAATTCCATGCACTAATCTTAGCATCTGTTTTTTCCTGGTGTCTCTCTTGTGGGAGGAGACGACCTGTCCCACGTTCAGCCCTGGACGTCTCGCATGTCTCCCGATGGCCGTGGGATGCTGCTGGACATCTGATGGTCTCATGATCTCATACTTTCCTTTCTTGTCCTCATTTGTCTCTGATGCGTACTCTACTTGTTTTTGGTCAACACTGCCCCCCCATTAATTTTCAATGATGCTCCTGCATTTCCTGACTCACTTTTTTTTGCAAGCTCTTTGCTCCTGTGTCTGTTTTTGTGAGAATATAAAGAGGCAAATGGCATAGTTGGCTCAGGAGTCCTCATTGATCTCCAGTCGTAATCTCATTTCAGCACTGGCGCTGTCCCCCACGCCGCCATCCTGTCGTGCCTGCATGCTCGACGGACCTTCGGCAGGTTTGGCCAGTGCGCTCAGACCCCTCCCTCCAGCGTGGCTCAGCCAATCAGCAGCAGCGTTCCGTCTGCTCCTCACTTGCAGGGGCACCAATGGGAGCCCACCAGAGACTGAGCAACAAGGGTTATGAAACTCACAGCCACTCTGGATTCAAAATTTGCCTCATGACCTTTTGGCTCTGGGTTGTAGTTTTTTTTTTTGCGCTCGTCATCCTAAGAAACGTCGCACCTTACCTGACACGCCCCTCATTTACATATGCATATGTATGTATATATGCAGTTCGATCTCCAAATGATCCACAGTTCCCGCTTGCAGGCAGCGTGTGAGGTGTCTGTGTGAGCCATTAGAACACACGTCAGATGTCCACCACTCTGTCGGCCTCTCCAGCATTTTAAATCTGCCAATCATATTAACATATCTCACCATGCGTAGACCCCAGGGCAGGATAATGAAATGACTTTCCATTCTGTCTCTCTCTCTCTCTCTCTCTCTCTCTCTCTCTCTTTCTCTCTCATCTGGAGATAGGGATGGGATATTGGTGGAATCAGAGCAGACCTCTGTGCTGCTGACTGTGGCATTACTCAGAAGACTTAAGGGCTCTTTTATGACCTGAACCTGAAACCTCTCCTCCCGTGTTTGCTGGTTCTGGTCTCGGCCCGATCGCCCCATTATCCTTGGCAGGACTCGGCGGCTTTGCATTTCCGCTCTCTGCATGATATTACATTTATGATGATTGCTAATGCAGTTTTATGCTGTTACAGTCGGAACGGTTTGAAACTCTTTAGCTCTCTCAGGTCTCGAATTTGCTCATTCTTTCTCTATAATTCACAAGTGTGATCGATACAGTGCCGGCGTGTTGCCCGCTCTCTCTCTTCCAGGAACACCCTGACACGCGGAAGATTCTCAATCGATCCTTTGACAGCTGTGTCGGGCAGGCTGGCCTCGGTCCAGCAGACGGCCCTCTGCAGCGCCCCCTGGCTGTGAACAGCATCTATAAGCGCAGTGTGGGTGAGTGCCGGCGTCTTCTCTGCCCCACGCATGCACACAGCCACGAGGGACTCCGCCCTAATTTCATCCACACTTCACGCAAAAGCTTTATTTTTGGCACATGTTTTTTTTGTGTGTGTTTCTATGGTTAAACTATTGTTTTTATTTCAAGTGATTTTACAATTTGCTCTTTTGACACTGGGTGAAACATGTATATTTTACCAAGCAGTCAGATTTTATTGATTAGCCATTCACCACAGAGCACTGTGGACCAATAGCTATAACTCAGTGTAAGTGTCTCTGCTGCATCTGCTCTATGCTAATGTATATGTCTATATGCTAATGCCCGTGCGTGTTCCTGTACCTGAGTGGTAGTGGGGACGTGTTATGTCCGTGTCGGCAGGGTGGCGTGTAGGCTGTAGTCCTCCCTCTTACTGTCTCGCCCCCCTTATGGCTGCTGTCTCACCTGCTTCATTCACAGAGGGCCAAGCTGTGAATGCAGGTGTTACCCCCCCCCCCCCCCCACCACCACCACCACCCGTCCCTGTATGCTTTTCTGCTTTTCCCTCAATACCTCTTTTAGGTTCCCAGAGTGCATTGCTGCGCAGACCTACCCCAGTCCTGCTGTTTCTCTCTGCTGCTTCCCACAGCCAATACTGCCGACATTTACACCCCGTCCTTTATC
Organism: Brachyhypopomus occidentalis; assembly: GCA_020368025.1. Lineage (NCBI taxonomy): Eukaryota > Metazoa > Chordata > Actinopteri > Gymnotiformes > Hypopomidae > Brachyhypopomus > Brachyhypopomus occidentalis. Next base: position 4,476,623 of record JAGXOD010001430.1, read on the forward strand.
ACCGTTCATTTCTCACGTCATAAAAAAAAAAGATTTTCCACAAACTCTCTCTCTCTCTCTTCCTGTTGGAGCTGAAAATATGACCCCCTCATGACTACAACAACAAGCATAACTGTTGGGTGTGGGCTGTGTTGGGTGTGGGCTGTGTTGGGTGTGGGCTGTGTTGGGTGTGAGCTGTGTTGGGTGTGAGCTGTGTTGGGTGTGGGCTGTGTTGGGTGTGGGCTGTGTTGGGTGTGAGCTGTGTTGGGTGTGAGCTGTGTTGGGTGCAGGCTGTGTTGGGTGCGGGCTGTGTTGGGTGCGGGCTGTGTTGGGTGCGGGCTGTGTTGGGTGTGAGCTGTGTTGGGTGTGAGCTGTGTTGGGTGTGAGCTGTGTTGGGTGCGGGCTGTGTTGGGTGCGGGCTGTGTTGGGTGCGGGCTGTGTTGGGTGCGGGCTGTGTTGGGCTGTGTTGGGTGCGGGCTGCTAGGGTGTGAACTGTGTTGGGTGCAGGCTGTGTTGGGTGCGGGCTGTGTTGGGTGCGGGCTGTGTTGGGTGTGAGCTGTGTTGGGTGCAGGCTGTGTTGGGTGCAGGCTGTGTTGGGTGCGGGCTGTGTTGGCTGTGTTGGGTGCGAGCTGTGTTGGGTGTGAGCTGTGTTGGGTGTGAGCTGTGTTGGGTGCGGGCTGTGTTGGGTGCAGGCTGTGTTGGGTGCGGGCTGTGTTGGGTGCAGGCTGTGTTGGGTGCGAGCTGTGTTGGGTGCAGGCTGTGTTGGGTGCGGGCTGTGTTGGGTGCAGGCTGCTAGGGTGTGAGCTGTGTTGGGTGTGAGCTGTGTTGGGTGCGAGCTGTGTTGGGTGCAGGCTGTGTTGAGTGCGGGCTGTGTTGGGTGCAGGCTGTTGGGGCTGCTTGGGTGTGAGCTGTGTTGGGTGTGAGCTGTGTTGGGTGTGAGCTGTGTTGTGCGGGCTGGGTTGGGTGTGAGCTGTGTTGGGTGCAGGCTGTGTTGGGTGCAGGCTGTGTTGGGTGCAGGCTGTGTTGGGTGCAGGCTGTGTGGGTGCGAGCTGTGTTGGGTGCGGGCTGCTAGGGTGTGAGCTGTGTTGGGTGCGGGCTGTGTTGGGTGCGGGCTGTGTTGGGTGTGAGCTGTGTTGGGTGCAGGCTGTGTTGGGTGCGGGCTGTGTTGGGTGTGAGCTGTGTTGGGTGCAGGCTGTGTTGGGTGCAGGCTGTGTTGGGTGCGGGCTGCTAGGGTGTGAGCTGTGTTGGGTGCGGGCTGTGTTGGGTGCGGGCTGTGTTGGGTGCGGGCTGTGTTGGGTGCGGGCTGTGTTGGGTGCGGGCTGTGTTGGGTGTGAGCTGTGTTGGGTGCAGGCTGTGTTGGGTGCGGGCTGTGTTGGGTGTGAGCTGTGTTGGGTGCAGGCTGTGTTGGGTGCAGGCTGTGTTGGGTGCGGGCTGCTAGGGTGTGAGCTGTGTTGGGTGTGAGCTGTGTTGGGTGCGGGCTGTGTTGGGTGTGAGCTGTGTTGGGTGCGGGCTGTGTTGGGTGCTCCCACCCGCTCTGACTCGGCTCATCTCCAGATCATCGTGTTAATGTTAGAGATTCTACCTGCGCCACGTCTCCATGTATAATGTAGACCACCGCAATATTGTGCTGTGGTTAACATGTGCAACAGCAGGCAGTTTGAAAGGCAGAATGGTGCCTTGCGGAGAGAGCGGCCATTGTTGTCTGCTTCTTCCTCCCCCGCCTACCAGCCTTCGCCATGTGGGCCAGCGGAGCGTGTGCAGACGCTCGCGCAGACGCTCGCGCAGTGAGCTCTGAAGGGAAGCTAATGACTGCTCGTATGTTTATGCATGGATGTGTTCTCATTTGAAGTCGGATTCCTCGGGAGGGCTGTGTGTAATTTTGAGCCAGTGTGTAGCGGTGTGCTGGTGGGCAGACAACGCGGGGGGGTGGTGGTGGTGGTGTGTGGTGGGGTGGGGGGGGTTATGTGCAGGAGATGCTGGATTTTTGGGAGTTTGATTTTCACCTCTTCAGCTGTGGGAACCAACTGCCATCTCTGACCTCCGTGTCGTGGGCGTATGTGCTGAGCAGATGAGCTTTAAGATACCCGTGTGTGCCGTGCAGCGCGTCCGTCGTGAGTGAAGTTACAATTGAAAATGACATTTTGCGGCCGTTTGTCATGTCAGCGCACGTTGGTGCGGGGCATATTCCTCTGAGAGGGGCACTACTTAAGTGGTCCGCACGCTCGCTGCACTTGTACTCCCCCTATTAACCTGTCAGGCCTCTTGAACCCAGACGTGGTTTATTTATTTTTTTTAGCAAGAAGGCGGAGCAGACTGGAAACTTTCAAGTGATTCTGAACAGAATGTAATACAGCTGATCCCTTTTTTTGTTCCATATTTGAAACTTGAAGTGTTAGGATTTTTTATTTTAATGTCCAAATGGTTTTAATCAAGAAATGTCATTAGAGCCCCGGTGTCTTTCATCATCTCCAAGAAAACTAAAAACTAAACTAAAGACACCCCAGAACTCGTCAGCCTTCTGCTGTGCTGACTGATCAGCTCCTTTTGAGGTCAGTGGCAAAATGGTGTAAATGAGTTTTTCCCCTCAAATGTTCCTCTGCTGTTCAGCCTGTCGAGGGAGAATGACTAATCACACGTAGAGTCCTTAACTGTGCAGCTCGACCCACACAGCCTCCGTGAGGACGGTCCTGACCCGGCGTCTGTCCACAGCAGAACTACACGCAGCTCTTCAGAAGAAACGCGGAGCTCTAAGTAGGCGGATGCTCCCCGCTAAGGGGCTGCTCCACTAGTGTGGCGAAGCTCGGAGGATTAATAACACTGCTTCAGCTCAAAGAGCCGCCGATCCATCATCTTCAGAGGAAACGTCTTACTTCACCCCTGCCATAGCACGCTCCAGCTGATAAATAACTGCCTGCGTGTGTGTGTATGCGTGTGTGTGGGACTGCGTGCGTTAGGAATACACAGTAGTTTCACGAGCAGTTTTGTTTCACTCACCTTAACATTGGTTCATCTTTTAGTGGAAAGCGTGTGTGTGTGTGTGTGTGTGTGTGTGTGTGTGTGTGTGTGTGTAGCTGATGAATCTCCCTTGACCTCTACCTTGCAAACAGATGAGAAAAATATACTACTACTAATAAACATTGGCCGGCTGAATCATGACTGATGATGGCGGGTCTGCTCTGTGGAGCTCCCTGATCTATTGGTTTGGCAGGTTCTTCCAGCTTCCAGACCCTGATGGCCTTCCATAACGCCCAGCCACAGAGCAGCTCACCTCCCCATAACGCCCAGCCACAGAGCAGCTCACCTCCCCATAACGCCCAGCCACAGAGCAGCTCACCTCCCCATAACGCCCAGCCACAGAGCCAACCCAACAAACATCCCAGTACAGGTCCCAGGGTTTCATGTTACATACTGGAAACAAGACCCTGCTAAGTAACTTTGGCTAATTTCCGTATTCCTGCCCACCTCATGAACATTTATGATATGGGTTTGTTAAGAAAGGTTCATTAAGGTTCACTTTTTCTTTTTGCTGTTATTAGACATCAGGCTTCCCTAGTAATAGAAGAAACTTCCATTTGAGTTCACTGAGAAGGCTGCTTTGATGTCTGGGAATTCTAAGCATTTGCTGTCATTCCTACATCACTGAACTGCAGACAAAGGCCTCCATGAGTGTTGCGTATGCCTTTGAGATGTGTAACCAAGCAGTCTGGCCTCAAATTTATTTGGCTTTCCTTTGGACTCAGTGAATGAAAAACAAACTCATGCATGTGGACTTGTGTGCATGCGCACACACACGCCCACAGAGAGGGAGAGAGAGAGAGGGAGCAGAATTTGTTCAATGCTGTGTCTTCGTCAGGGCCCTGGTGTGTAGGTCCTCCCTGTTGCTGGCTAGAGTGGAGCAATTCGCTAATGACTTTTGAGCAAATGAGACCCTAGCTGAGCAAACAGTCTCTCTGTCTTCCCCTTAACAATGTTACTCTCCATCACCCCCACAACCTTCATTTCCTTATTTATTACTCCGCCATAGCTGCCACTGCCACTATAGAGACTTGCTAAACACAGCATATATCAGACACACACACACGCACACACACACACACACACACACACACACACACACACATATATACGCGCGCGCCTGTTCCAGCTTAACTAAGCTTAGCGTTTTTGCCATTACCAGTGGATGATCATTAGGAGCGTGAGTGGTGATTGCAGCGATGCGGGCGTTGGTAATGGCCCTGGCTCTACGCCCGTCTCCGTGCCCGTCTCTCTCCCAGGGCAGCGGACGGGCGCTCACCTGTCGCCCCGCCCCCTCTGACCCCGCTGGCCTGCGCTTCAATTAGGCTGCATAATAACCCCACACAGCTCACTGTATGGCACTAATGATGGGTGCTCTCTCTATCACTCACTCTCTCTCTCTCTCTCTCTCTCTCTCTGTCATGGTGTGCCCCATTCTTTTACCAGTGTCAAATGGAGGTTATGGCGAAGAAGCTTTGAGTCCCTATAGGCAGAGCGGAGACACAAACGGTGGTTTGGACCATCACTCCCCTCAGAGGTAACGTGTTTCTGATAAGATATTTTAGTTCTGTTCTGTGTAGTTCTCTGTGCCACACCATATGGTTCGTCACCAATTATTGAAATTAATTTAGAAAACGAATGGCAGTATGCCATTCAGGTGTGTGTGTGTACATCTTAATATATCTCCTAGGGGACCAAATGTCATTTGAAAAACTAAAAGAACCAATTGATTTATTTTTGGTTACTGAGGTTAAAGGTAGGGTTATGTGTAGGTGAAGCATTAATTAGCTACAGTAATCATTATGTCAATGGAAGGTCCCTACAAGGATAGTAAACTAGACTGGGTGTGTGTGTGTGTGTGTGTGTGCAGGTGGGTGCGTGTGAGTGAGCGTGTGTGTGCATCTTAAGTGAATACAGAGTTTACCACCAGGAAATGTCTTCCAGTTATAGTTCAATTTTTGCTTTGATTCTCTTAGTATTTGTATGAATTGCTTTCTCGTTTTGTGGAAATGAGAATTTTGTCAGGCTTCGAGCGTGCGGCTCCTTCACGTGCACGACTAAGTCCCGAATGTCCTGTGCTCATGTGTCTGCACGCGTCAGTGTGGAGTGGGATGCTGCCCTTCGTCCCGCTGCGAGCCCCGGGCCCGGCGTCCCGACCGAACCGCACCACGTCAAATCCTCCAAGAGCATGGACCTGGGTAAGACTCCGCCCCCTAGGGGCAGCTGCCATACCAGCCAGTGGGGCGTGAGGTACGTGGGGAGAGGGGGAGGGCCCACACTGGCAACACCCACCAGCGCTTGGTGACGTGTTTGTGCCACCGTGCATGTGCCCCTTCAGGGCAAAAAAACACCCATTCAACAGAGCGGCAATGTGCCTTCCAGGTGCCCAGGCAGTACCCGCCAGTGAGCCCACCAGGCGCCCGGGCAGTGCCCGCCAGTGAGCCCACCAGGCGCCCGGGCAGTGCCCGCCAGGTGCCCAGGCAGTACCCACCAGTGAGCCCACCAGGCGCCCGGGCAGTGCCCACCAGTGAGCCCGCCAGGCGCCCGGGCAGTGCCCGCCAGTGAGCTTCTGGGTCTGTGCAGGCAGCGTCTGGTCAGCTCCACTCCGGCACCATATGTGCGTCTAGCCAAACACACACACACGCACACACACACGCTCGTATACACACATGGAACGTCACTCACTGAAAGCTTCTTTGCCTCTATCTGTCTGTCCATCTATGTATATCTATTTATCCATGTATCTGTCTGTCTGTCTTATCTATGTATATGTATTTATCCATGTATCTGTCTGTCTGTCTATTTATGTATATCTATTTATCCCTATAATTGTCTGTCTGTCTTATCTATGTATATGTATTTATCCATGTATCTGTCTGTCTATCTATTTAGGTATATATATTTATCTATGTATCTGTCCGTCTGTCTTATCTATTTATGAAAGAGAATAAGAATCCGATAGCACTCCGAACGCTTCAGTAATCTGGTTTTGATATGAAACAGACAGTGGCTGTACTAAGTGCATGTTAGGGAACAGATCAATGCTCATCCTCTCCATAATGTGATTCATCTGTGTTCCGCGTTCACATCTCGCCCCAAAAATCAAATAACGGGGCCTTTTCCTGGATGCACGGCCTGCAGACGCAAACCAAATCTGTGTCACATGATGGTGTTTTAACAAATACTTGTGAATGTATTAGGGCCCTTTATTTAATAGAGGGCTGATGGTTCGGCTCTCTGGTGACCGTGGTGACCGTCGCTATGGAGGGCTACACAATGGGCAGACGAATCAGTCTTGCATTCCAATTTTGCACAGCGTAGAAAAAGCCACTATAATTTGATTCAGTGTGCAGGTATGAAATTGGATGTCTTTGATATGGGCGCTATGATATTAATAATACATAATCCATTTAAAAAAAAAAAAAAGATTGTTATGGTTCTTGCGGAACGGAATGTATGAATTGTGTTTTAAATGAAGTTTTTTGGGGGGGGGGGGGGGGGTGCTCGTGTCTGTGTTGCTGTGGGTACTCGAACCCGCGCTCGGAGCGCCCCGCCTCAGGGCATCTCTCTGTGGTCACGGCCCTGCAGGCAGCAGCCTGGGGTGGAAACCTGTAGAGCTCCCCCCCCTGCGTAATGGCTGCGCTTGCCTTTACTCTGTGGGTCGTTTGTGCTCGAAAAGCCTTTCGGTGGAACAGTGCGACACAGTTCTTGACCCGCAACCCTGGCACCTTCATCATCATCGTTTTTGGCTTGCACAGTCTCGTGCTCAAGCGGACTTTGAGAGACCGCTCAGTACATAAAAACACATCCAAAATAAATGCCATTAAATGCCACCAACACCATGTAAAATGGTGGCGTGATGTATATGATTGGTTAAGAGTGGAGCTGAGAGAACAGCCATCCCGTTCTCCCATCATGCAGTGCGGGCGAGTCAGCCCTCGTTTAGACGAGTAGATCCATCCTTATCCGTCGCACAATTAGTGCTTCAGTTTGTGAGCACATAAACAGTTAGGACTGTTAACTGAACGCCCCATCCACCCTCCCTCAGCGGTGTGGTGGGTAAGGGCTGTTTAATCAAAGCCTTGGCCGCCTGATACCCTGATGGTGCACCAGGGACTACTGACATAGTGCCATGTGTCTGCTTTAGCTGCGCTGTTTAATAGTTTTCTAAGCACAGGGTTAACCAGCTATCACTCCGAAAGCAAGCATGAAGTGTTCCAGCGAGCCTGCTAGAAAAAGGCTCTTTAATGCCTTTAAGTCTGTCAGTGTAGTATTTGGCCAGTACTTATGCCCAGCCTCAGGTGTGTGTAGCTTGCGTGGGCTGATGGGTGGTCCGTGGACTGCGGTCCTTCACCACCGACGCGTCCTGAGTGTTGGCATGGAGAGGAGCCCGGCAGCAGCTCGGAGCAGCAGCTTCTGACGGGTGGGGGAGACAGCAGGAGCAGTGAGAGCAGGAGAGCTACACGAGGGAGGTGCTGCAGGGGCGGATGAGGTGAGGGAAAGGTGGAGGCCGGGCGAGGTGGGTAGAGGGAGGGATAGAGAGGGGGAGACAGAGGAGGGAGGTAGGGAGGGAGGGAGGGAGGGGGAGAGACAGCACTACCAGGCCATTGACTCAAAGAGGAGGAAGAGGCAGAGTGAACCAGAAATGAAATGTCGCCTCCTGCAAGTCATTTTCTGTCCAGATTTGATAGGTGTGATGGCTCTAAAAATTGAATGCGCACCATGAAAATTGAACACTGTAGCACATTTCCAGATATTAGCTAAGGCTGACCCTATTAGCTCTCCTTTTCCCCCACTGCACACCGAATGAGGGATATTTCACTCTGCTAAAACACCGCATGCAGCAGAATTTCAATTACACTTCATTAGTTTTTCTCACGTGGTAATGTGATGTTCCTGTAGGAGCATCGCGACGCACACAACCGATTGGATTTCTTTGCTTATTGCTCTCTCTCTGTCCTCTGTCTCCGTGTCTCTCATGTCTCCCTCTCTCCCTCCTTCCCCACTATCTCTCTCTGTCTCTCGCCCCCACCCTCTCTCCCACTCCCCATACACAGAGTTGATTAGAATGGGTCTCGAGGAGGTATTAGGACTTGTCGTGTCTGAGCTGTGAGCCCTGTCACCTGAATGAGAGCGGGTTCCTACCCGCGCCAGTATTTACTAACGAGAACGCCGAGTCCTGATGAGCTATTACAATGCAACTGATTTCATAAACCGTAGTGGTGCTCTTCACCTCCGGGGCCGAGACACCGTTCTTTAATGATAGCGCATGCCACTCTGTTATCGGACATCTGGGTCATGTGATTAAAGTGTAGTTCAGGACGCAGTGTGCGGGCGGTCCTGCTCAGTCTTATGAAAGAACCCTTCAGCTGTACACACATGTATGGGAAAGGCAATAGAAGACAATGTATGTTCCTTCAGTTCCTTTGATCAGAAGCTGCCCTAAATGGTGGTCTTTCATCTGTGTGTGGGGGTCAAAGGTGTGTGGGGGTCAAAGGCCAGAGTGGGATGTTCGCCAGAGTTTTTCTCCTCCCCACCGGGGTGGGTGCCCAGGCGGCTGTTGAGCTCGGGCCGTTTTCGGGGAGTTAATGCCTACATTATTCATTGACCTATTTTTGTATTGTCTCCACTTTTCTCTGTGGAATGTGCAGAATTAGATTTAGCAATGCTGGAAAACAGCATTACCTAGATTCTGTTTAAAGAGAAGCCCAAGTCCAAATGGAAAAACACGATCGTGTTGCCCGTAGAGAATGGTTTCTAAAATCCAGCCAGTTTACATATGAATATACTGTGTGTGTGTGTGTGTGTCACGTGTGTGTCATGTATCTCTTCGATATGTTTTGTGGTGTGATCCCTTTTTCTGGCCATTAGGACGTTTGGACTTGTTTTTGGAAACGTTAGCCTTGTTTTTCCTCCAGTTGTTTCCAACGTTTTTTTCCCCCCTGTAAGCTGATTGGCCAGTGCTCCACGTGTGGTACCGCCCAGAGGACGGGTAGCTCAGTAGCGCATTGTTTCCTGCCCTGCATCTGTATGCGGCTGGGCCGGAGCATACCGGTATAAAGGCTCTGGCCGCTACAGCCCGGGGTGTTTTACGTTCACACTTACAGATTTAACCGTGCGACGTGCAGGCATAAGGGGCAAAGACGCAGTAACAATGTGATTTCCCTAGAGGGGTTGAATTCAGGTTGGCTTGCTGTGGCCCTGCATACCAGTGTCGTTGTCCCGGCCTTTGTAGTGCTGTATAAGATAGCGCTGTATAAACTAGCGCGTGAGGAGGTTTGCGTTGGCACCGCGCTGCCCCTCTCCACCCTTGGTGGAAATTAACCTCATGGCAGACGAAAACGCGTGATTTCAGAGAGATTGCAGCGTAATGAAAAGTGGTTCTTCCACCGCAGTCCCTTGCTGCTGTGAGCTCCCTGGCAGGTTACGCTCCCCCGTTTAAATCCCGCGGATTAGCCTAGCCGCCACTGCCCAGATTTAACACTGGGTGTTTGTTGGTGGGTCCAGACGCCTATAGCTGGCTGACTGGCTCCATGCCTGGATGGCGCAGTCTCAGGCACTTTTTAGTCCCTCCCGTGTTGATCCCTAAAATGACATGAGGTAATATTGGGCAAACGGGGTGCTCGCTAATGAAAACCACGCGAACCCTCCAGCTCAGGGCCGTGTGTTCTCCTCGTGCCCCCCCAGCCCTCTTTAGCGAGCGGGCTCTCACCGCGAGATTCTGCACACTGCGCGATTCATTTGCTGCCCGAGTCTGCAAGCCGATTCATTTTCCACTTTCATTTTCCGCGGCGGTCTTGCGGCTAGAGTCTGCTGGGGCTCAGATGTACCGAGCGCAGCCTCCCAATGAAAGCCGAGCCGTGCTTCAGGAAGCCCCGCCCCCTAGCAGCCCCGCCCCCTCCCCCCAGCACGCGCACACCTGCCTCACCCACAGTTCAGCTGCTGGAACATTGCCAGAGGAGCCCAGGGAAGGCTTTGGAGTGTAGGGACAGGGTTTTATCAGATACATTTGTTACCGCGTCACCCCGAATAACAGCATGTTCTGTAAAGATGGAGAGATCTCAAAATGGCTGCTGTTAAAAATGTTGCTCTCCCGCGATTTTTAAGGCTCCTCATGGCAAGCCGAACAGAGAAGCTGTTGGCCTGCGCTGATCTTTGGAGGTGTGAGGAGGATGACTGCACACGTGGCTAAGGCCTCCCCCCCCCCCCCCAGGGCACATGCCTCCCCCCCTCCCCCCCACCAGGGCACATGCCTCCCCCCCCCCTCCCCCCCACCAGGGCACATGCCTCCATACTTCTGCTCTGATCCGCAGGGCCGCAGCTGGCCGTGTGTGTGTCATTAGTGGTCGTTAAAGCGTAACCCGAGTGTTGGCACACTTTCCCCCTCTGCCCTAATATCTCTCTTTCTCTCTCTCTCTCTTTCTCCTCCCTCTCTCTCCTTTTTTTTAAGTTGCAGATGAAAGCAACATGGGAGCCTTAGCAGGGCAAAGGTCAGGTATGGAATGCGCACACACACACACACACACACACACACACACACGGTCACGCACACAAACAGCTGGGTCCAGACAGCCGCCCCCCGCCCTGTTGACGGAGGTCTTCCATGCACACTGATGCTGATGGATGGGCACCAGCGCCCCAGCGCTGCAGATCAGAGCGGGCTGGGAACAGCGCCCCCTGGTTGGGGTCACATCATCAGCCCCCGCACTGCTGCCCACTGTCCTCTGGAGCTCTTGCCCCCCAGCCTGGCGTGCCTTCCTGCGCACACGCAGCTTACTGTTAGAGCAGGGACACATGGAGAACAACTGCAGGTCTTTATAGAGGCGCTTTATCACCACCACGTGCTCAGTAGATCATTGTTGCGTCCGGGACTCTTAAGGATTGGGTTGATGGTGTGTGTGTGTGTGTGTGTGCCAGAGTGACTGTGTTTATTTCCAGTACTCTTGCCTCGTGGCTGCTTCGTCAGCTCACCTTGTGTGTGTGTGTGTGTGTGGCCCTCAAGCTGATGGAGCAGCTTTTTGCCAGATGCTTGCTCACCTCACCTCATCCCTCCATCTCTTTCCATCCCACCCTCCCTCTCCTCCTCCGCAGGCTGGAATGCCCCCTGGGGGGCCAGCTGCCGTCGCAGTTAAACGGGGGAGGCGATGGCAGAGATGAAGGAGCGGAAGGAGACAAGGCCTCAGGGCTCTCCCCTCTCATCAGCATCTCTCCTCTCTCGCAGACAGCTCTGGCGCATGGGGAGGGTCCCTCTCCCATCATGCATCTCTGCTGTTACAGGCCCTCTCTGGCGCCTGACCTGTCCCGTAGTCATCGACCTGTTCGGCTTGGCTGCCTTTAGCGTACTCACAGCTGTGGCCACACCGTATAGCCCGCCAGCCCACGTCGCTGTGCTTTACTGGGGCTTCTGTAGGTGCTCTCGGCTGTTCAGGAAGCACTGGGCCAGCAGGCTTCACTTCTTGCTTTCTTGCTGTGTGGAGCTCGTTTTTAAAGCTGCAGATCCCTCCTATGTCGGCGCGTCTCCGCTTTCCGTCCAGGACCGAGCCTCTGACGAATGGCTCGCGGGTTTGAGTTCGGCGCGGGCGATGCAGCGTGCAGCGGTGCAGCGTGCAGCGCTGGGTAACGCGTTTAATAAAACACGCAGCTCTCCTGTGGCTTTACTGATGCTCACGCTGATGTTTATTGACAGGCCGCCGAAGGCTTTGCTGACTGGGTGGGTTTCAGAGGGGCCTGGCACACACAACACCCCCTGAACGACTCTTCATGGGCTTGGACATATTTAATTAGCTGGATGGTCTTAAGAGCCCTGGCTTTGTGTTTTTAATCTACCTAAAACCTCTTCAGTACTATGGCCCTCTCTCTCGCTCCCTCTCTCTCTCTCTCTCTCCTTCCTCTGGCTCCATCCCTCTCTCGGTCCCGCTCTCCGCACTCTCTACTCCGTTCTTGCCCACAAATCATGTGACATCCATCCACAGAATCCAATTCCCATCAAAACTGTGTAAAATCTCTCTCAAAGCATCCAGCTCAGCGTGGTCATGAGCAGGGACCGAGCTGTGTAGCATCCTCACCGAGAGCTTTTAGCCCAGCGCACCAGGAATCTGATGAAGCTACCACCTGTGTGTGTGTACGTCTCGTTAATGTCTCATGAATGTCTCGTGAATGCCTCATGGCCTGCTGGTGGACGGCTCTGCCTCCTGGAGCGTTGCGTTGCTGCGTCCGAATGGTCCTGCTTACTGTAGCAGGAAGTGAGTCCTCGGGCTGGGCGGTGGGAGCTGTGTTTGCTTGGGTGTAGTGTGTGTAGTGTGTATCCTTTCAGCTCTGCTAGGGAGAGATGGGGATTAGCAGGCAGATGGGCGTATTCTCTCCCCTCCCATCCCTACTGCAGCTTCTCATTAGAACAGGGGCGTGGGTGTGTGTGTGTGTGAGTGAGAGAGAGTGTGTATGTGTGTGGGGTGTGGAGCGATCATCAGTGTGTGTATGCCAGCTGAAAAACCTGGCTGTGTGCGCGCGTGTGTGTGCGTGTGTGTGTGCGTGTGTGTGTGTGTGTGTGTGTGTGTGTATGGCTGCATGTGTGAGTATTGCTCAGTGCTGGATGCATGGAGAGTGTGAGCAGAGCTTACCAGATATCCCAGCCTTCCTCAGACGGGTGGCCATTCCTACCTTCCCCTAGAGATATGGGCCTCACTGTATTACACACACGCACACACACACACACTTTTGCCCTCACTTTCTCTGCCCTTTTCCTCCTCTTTTTCGCTCTCTCTACCTCTTGTTCCTCTTTCTTTGCCTTTGCAACTCCTTTGTTGCTCCCTCTCTCCCTCTTCCACTCTCTGACTTTACTTTCTGTTCATCCCTTCCAAGTAGCTCCTTTTCTCCTCCTGTAACCGTGGTGTGTGGTGTTGATGAAGAGGAGGAGGCTGAGATCATTTTACCCCTTTAAAACTTCAGCTCTTCAGCCTCTCTCTCTCTCTCTCTCCCTCCCTCCCTCCACCCAAACCGTTTTTGGGGAACGTGAGACCGAGCCGCCACCAGCGGCGTAGAGCGAATGTGGCACAACTGCAAAGCACCCTGGGAATTGCGGTCTCTCACTGCTCTGGGCTTCGTGTGCAGGCCACAGTGCTCTGCCTCCATGGCCATGGAAAGTACGCGCCGCTCGCCAGGATCCCGACCGCCGTTCGCGGAAAAAAACCCAACGGCCCATCTGCTCCCCCTCTCGCTCCTCATACGTGGCGGTGGAACGAAGCCGCCGCCCTTTTTCACACCGAGGCTTGGAGCAGGCTAGACGCCCGCGCCGGCCAGGGGGCTGCGGCCAGAGAAACACAGCGTGAACGCGTTTCTCCTGTAAATCAGGGGAGGCGTTTACACACAAAATAAAACAAATCTGCTACCCGTGTAGGAGTCCAGGGCTTTGGCTCACTGCTGGGGCTCCTATAAAACATTCCAGCCCTCTCGTCTGAACACCAAACGCCCTATGATTCAGTATTCGGGTTAGACGAGGAGAGGAACCAACGTTTGACGCCCCAGAGTGGGTCTGAGGAGGAAGTGGATCAAGGGGCCTGTGAGGGAAGTACAAACCAGGCGTGAACAGCATAGAGGTACTTACTGAAGCATCTGAGGAGGCCGAGCTATGATTGGTCAGTGTCTCTGTGTCTTAAGGCTGAACCAATCAGACAGGGCCACACCTGGGCCAGACCTGGGCTCCAGAAACACATACCGTGGCACATGACAGAGCCTGGGTTAGTGGGTGCAGCAGAGGCCAAACCCATCTGTTTCCCCACAGCTAATGAGAGTACATGTCTCCCAGGAGAGTTCTGAGGGCAGAGCTGTATTACCTGTATTATCTGTAAGGACCACCAGTAAATCACAGGCCATTTCCAGCTTCCAGATCCTCATTCACATTCAAGCACTCCAGCTGCTCACCTGGTATTATGGGTGGAACGAGATCTCCACCGCGAGCTCCACCAAAGACGCGGGGCTAAAGATGCTGAAAGTGCCGTGTGAAATGTAAACGGCGGCGTCGCCCCAGTCCTCGAGGACGTCCTGTAGGTTCTGCGAGCTGAGCTGGGCTGGCCGGCGTCCTGTCGTCATGCGGTAGTGTGTTGCCAGGAGCCTTGGCCTGCTGAGCGGTGTGTGGAGATTGGACGGGTGATGAATGGCCCGGCCACCTCTCGCCTGTACCAAGGCCGCCAACAATTATAGGAGGAGCGGCCGCGGCGTGGCGTGGCCCTGGTGCCTCTGACTGAAGTGCTCCCTCCCTCTCCCCCTCCACCTCCCTCCACGTCCACCTCCCTCCCTCCCTCTCCCCCTGCACCTCCCTCTCCCCCTCCACCTCCCTCCACGTCCACCTCCCTCCCCTCCTCTACCTCAGTCTACAACGTCACTTGATAGACAATCCAATGCTCTGCTCAGATAACGGCCTGATCCACGCAGCCATCACCCAGGATGGAGGGTTTGTCCAGTGACTGCACATTTAATATCACGAACAGCCCAGGAGTGTCTGTGCTCAGGGGAAAGACTCGCTCGCCACACTCCAGACTCGCTCGCCACACTCCTCTCCGCCTATTCATTTCCATTTCAAGGGCCGAGTTACGTTTGACTCTGATTGGCCAGTGGAGTCACGGTCGCTCATGGGGACGCAGCTGGAGCGCAAGTAGCTCCTTTTGAAATTGTCCGAGGCAATGGGGGCGGGGGGGGTCACTGAGGGGCGGAGGAAGGGGCGGAGAAACCATGTGCTCCCCCCCCTCCCTACCCCTCCCCTCCGCTCCTCCCCTTCTCCTCCCCTCCCCTCCCCTCCCCTCCCCTCCCCTCCCTCCCCTCCCGGCTGGAGAGAGCAGTCTGAGGTTCGCCTCGCCGCTCCAAACACGCCAGGCCTGGAATTTCTGTGGAAATAAATAAGTGCCTGTCGCTAAGAAACAGGAGACCACCAAAGTCTGAGAGATGTGAGAGTGTGTATGTGTGTGTGTGTGTGTGAGAGAGAGAGAGCGTGCACATGTGAGTACATGCCTCTGTGTTTGTGTGTGTGTGTGTGTGTCAGTGAAAGATAAACATTTATAAATGTGCATTTGGTGTGTATGCATGCGTCGCGGGGAGCATAAATCTTTGTGAGGCGTGTGAGTCCCGTTCCTGCTGCTGCGTCTGGGAGTGCGGAGGACTCACGAGGAAAAAGAACTGCATTTCAGTCCCCCGTCGCAGTGCTGCGTGTGTGTGTGTGTGTGTAGTGTGTGTATTGGGGGGGAGGAGGGTGAAGGCACTCTCTGATAGGTGTGCGATTCTTCGTGCGAGAGATTGATTGTGTGTACGGCCGTGGGGCAGATGAAGGCTCTCTCTCTCTCTCTCTCTCTCCCCCTTTCTCTCTCCCTCTTTCTCTCTCTCTCTCTCTCTCCGCTTTGTGCCTGGGTCCATGCAGCAGCCTCCCTAAGATTACCTGCGCTCTGAGTCGGCATTTTACACACCTAGACGCGCAGATATCACTGGCTTGATTGAAAGACAGATGATTGGCTGCTGTGGTCCCCTTGGGAACAGCGCTGTGCTCTCTCCCCTGCCCTCACGCTCCCGTTCCCGCGCTGTGCGTCTGTCACCCCGAGGCTGGGCTCTCATCCAGAGCCTCTTCAGTGTTACACGTCCTCGTCTTCACCAGCCGTCATCCACAGACGGGAGGGAAGTGGGGGTTGGGGGGTGGGGGGACGGTGGCCTCCTCCTTCTGCCCCTTTCCCTGTTTTCTCTCCTCTCTCTCCGTCTCTTTGCGGTCTTTGAGTGCTTTGTCGTGGGGCTTGGCTCCTCTCCTGCACCATGGCCGCGATGCACGCATGCGTGTGTATGTGTGTGTGTGCGTGCGCAGAAGCAGGGTAGCATCGAGCGTGTGTTGCGAGGCGGCCCTTCACAAGCGGCCCGGGGCTCAGCAGCGCTGCTGTGCCTGTAGGCCCACTCACTCCCTCCTGTCATTTTGACTTTGAAAACCGGCAGCGCTCTCCCAGGCCCCCGACCCTCTGGGACCCGCACGGCACTCCTGTCCCCTCTCCTCCCTCTACTCCCCCCTCTCTTCCTCACTCCTCCTCTCACTGTCACTCTCTCACTCCTTCCCATTTCCCACCTGCTCTACTTTTCCTTACATTTCTCTCTTTTTCTTTTTTCCTGCCCTCGTCGAGAAGGAGTTTGCTGTTGATTTGAGCTGAAGGCCGCCATGTTTGCCTGATTAGGACTGATGGATTCATTTGTCCTGTAGAACGCCATCTGTTGTTGCGTGTGCGTGTGCGTGTGCGTGTGACTGTGCGTGTGACTGTGAGCATGCGCCACTCTCCCAGGTGCACCTTGTTGGTCACACTCCACCAAGTCTTAAATCTGATGATGTAACCTGGTTTATTCTTCTCTCTCTCTCTCTCTCTCTCTCTCTCTCTCTCTCTCTCTCTCTCTTAATCTCTCTTTTCTCCTCTTTTTCCTTATGGCTTGTTCTCCTCTTCCCTCCTTTCATTGTGTTCCAGGGCTGCTGATTGCTGTGGACTCCCTCACCCTCCTCTCCCCTGTCTTCTCTCTTCTCCTCTCTTCTCCTCTCTCCTCTCCCTTCTCCCCACTCTTCCCCTCTCTTCTCCTCTCTCCTCTCCCCTCCCTCTGCTCCCCTCCCTCCCCTCCTCTCCCCTCCCTCCTCTCCCCTCCTCTCTCTTGCAGCTCCGGTGGGCTTATTTGCTGCTTGTTTGTCCTCTTCTCCCTGAGCTGTGGACAGGTGCTGGTGCCTGCTGGGTGAGGGTGGGATTAGTCCCAAACCCGCAGAGCTCAGCGATCATGTCGGCGGGGCCAGCAAGGTCACCCGCGCCTGCACGCTGCTCTGTTTGCTTACCTCTGTCTGAACGGGCTGGGCGCACGCTAGCCATCCATCTCCCTCTTCCCACAATGCCCCTCTCTCTCTTTTGCTTCCTTGGTGGCGGTGACCCCCCGTGGCCCGCCGCTCTTCACTAACCCAATAACGGTGCGCTGTAATTACGTGATGCCTTTTAAAAGTCTGCCGCCGGCAATTATCAGAGCCATACATCTCCCTCCCGCCCGAGCCTCACGTCACTGACCAGCCAGGAAGAACTCGGCCCATCCCCAGAGCCGGAGGGTGTCCGCCGGGTCAGAACCCTCTCCTGGGGTAGAGGTCAGAGCGGAGCTCCTCATGGCGCCTGTCTGATAGGCTGGGGCTCGGGTGTAGTCAAACCCCTGCGTCTCACTCTAAGGGTCAACAGTCCACTCGGCGGTCTGCCGCTCATCATGGTGCAGCGTCACGGTGATGGCCATCCTGTACATCTCTGTGGCGTAGCTGCTACGGGGCCCTGCTGCTACGCCAGGGCTTGTGCACCTGCCTCTGCCTCCGTGGGGCCTTTCTGCAAACAGAGAAGCAGGTAGCGCTGATGGCCTGAGACAGCATTGCTAACTCAGCCCACTGCACACCCTTCTAACACCCTTGTGACGTACACTTGTCCCACATTAACACACTGCAGCAATGAAGCGGACTGCGCTAGTTTGTAATTGCTCATAGTTTTCATAAACACACACACACACACACACACACAAAGTGCCTCTCTGGAGGACAGCCTGTGTCATAGCTCTCCATGGACTAGCAGTCTTAAAGCTGCTTAATTCTATCAGCCAGTCAGTGGACAGCAGTAATTACATTTGTGACAGGAATTGTGCTCTCGGAGAGAATGTTTCAGGCTGACAGAGCCCTGCTATTTATAACCTTCATTTCACACTAATGCTGCTGGCCGTGCCCGGGCCCTGGACCCACACCGCCACCTCTCAGAACCGCAGCGACACCGCCGGTACCGTCTCACTCCACTCAGCGCTTCTCTTTTTCTGTGCTTCTTTCTCGCTCTGTCACTCCCATTCTTCACTATATCATCTGCCGTTTGAAGTCATATAACCTTCACTGGAGTCGTGAGGCTGGGTAGGAAACTGCCGTAATCCTCTCCCATGCATCGAGCTTTTATCTGAGGCGATGTGGCAGACAGAGGGCAGGGATCGCAGCGGAGGCTCCGCCCCCCACTCCAGCACACCCCGCCCCCCTCTCAGCTGCTCGCTGTTGCTGGACATTAATCAGCTCATCAAGCGGCAGACGAAGCCTGTAGTGAAGCCCACCAGTGAAGCCATGTCCCAGATTTACCCCCTCGCGTGGTGCAGGGAGAGGCGCAGGGGCGGGGCAGAGATGTGCGGGGGGCGGGCCAGAGAGGCACAGGGGCGGGGCAGATATGTGCAGGGGGCGGGCCAGAGAGGCGCAGGGGGCGGGGAAGAGAGGCACAGGGGGTGGGGCAGAGAGCCACTGGGGCAAGGCAGAGAGGAGCAGGGGGCGGGGCAGAGAGGCACTGGGACAGGGCAGAGAGGCGCAGGGGACGGGGCAGAGAGGCGCAGGGGGCGGAGCAGAGAGGCGCAGGGGCGGGGCAGAGAGGGAGCCTGATTGGGATTCCAGTGGGGCGCGCCGCCTGTCGATGTGATGATTCCCTGATTCATGAGCGCGTGGCGGGTGTGCCAGTGCTCAGGCTAACGATTAGCAGGGCGGGAGACGCGGCGCGAAGGGAGGAGGCGGAGGATGGAGGGATGGAGAGATAGAGGGAGGAAAGCAAGGTTCTGATTGATGGAGACACTGCTCTCTGGCTTGGTCCCCTCATTCATCACTCCCTGCAGAGGCGTGGACTTAAAAAGTCATTTTCATAAGAGCAAGACAGCTCAGAGGAGTGTGAGGAAGAGAGAGAGAGAGTTTGACTCTAGGTTTTTTCTGATACACATGTGCACTCACTCTGTCTGTCTCTACCACTCTGTTACACACACACACACACACACACACACACACCAGTCACTGCAGTCCTTATTAACTTTTAACTCAGTCATCAGCTCAAAACGCCTAGGGGAAATAGCTTAACTATTGACCCCTCCTCCCTCGCCGGCACACGCGCACCGAATGACAAACGCACTCGCCTGTGATTAAAAAAACATCAACAAGGGTCGTTTGTTTATTTGTTTATTTGCCTGCAGTCTTTCAGTCAAATTACAACATTGTAAGAAAACTGAAGTAGACCAAACCAAAGCTTCAAACTAACCTACATCTTCTGCGCTCCCTAGTGGCGTGTGGGGAGGAGCTTGGACCCACCCTGGGCCTGAAGAAGTCCAGCTCCCTGGAGAGCCTGCAGACGGCGGTGAGGGAGGCGCAGAAACACGACCTGCCCTTCCACAGGCCACGCCCCCACATGGTCAGGGGCCGCGGCTGCAACGAGAGCTTCCGCGCCGCCATCGACAAGTCATATGACGGGCCGGCCGAGGACGAGGACGGTAGGCGGAGCTTCTCCTCCGTGGTTTTAATAGCCCGCGCCGGACTAGCCAGTTTCAGCCGTAAGGGAGGCGCCGTAAGGGAGGCGCCGTAAGGGAGGCGCTGGCTTTCTGGGCCTAATCATGGAGGACCGATAGTGACAGGGTCACTTGTTGTTCTGTGATCCTTTATATGCACAGCACTCTAAGGCTCTGGCCTAAACTTAGCAGTGCATGTGTGTGTGTATGTCTGTGTGTATGTCTGTGTGTGTGTGTGTGTTGACGGAGTCGGCTACAGGTTTTGCAGGCTTCATTGATTTTGACTATTGTGATTTCTTTGTACTTATTTGTCATCTTGCTAATTATATGCTGTTCTCTGTTACGTGTTTATAGGAAGCCGCCAATGTGAGAAAGGCACTATTTTGTGTTGCTGTATGTGGCTGGGTGGTGTTGAGCTGTGTGTGGTAGCTCCTCTGTGCTGATCTGTGTTCTGTGGTGGGGTGCTGTGTGTGTCCTGCTTCGTCATCTCTTTGCCACTCTGTGTCCTGCCTCGTCATCTCTGTGCCACTCTGTGTGTCCTGCCTCGTCATCTCTGTGCCACTCTGTGTGTCCTGCCTCTTCATCTCTGTGTGTGCCACATCTCTGTGTCTGTGTCCTGCCTCGTCATCTCTGTGCCACTCTGTGTCCTGCCTCGTCATCTCTGTGCCACTCTGTGTGTCCTGCCTCGTCATCTCTGTGCCACTCTGTGTGTCCTGCCTCGTCATCTCTGTGCCACTCTGTGTGTCCTGCCTCGTCATCTGTGTGTATTGCTGTGTGTCGAGCTGCTTTGTGTTGCTGTGCTGGGTTTGTCATGCAGAAAGAGGGAGTAAAATGAGCATCTTTGTCCCTGTCATGTGCTTCCTGTTTCCTAACACCAGTTTAATTGGCCATCCTGTGAGAGCGGACAGACCACAGACACGGGGGGGGGGGGTTAGAGAGAGAGAGAAACAGAAAGACAGAGAGACAGAGAGAGAGACACACACAGGGTGGGGTGACAGAACAGAGATGTTGCTCATTATGGTCAGTGTGAACAGGCAGGCTCTGACAGATACGGCACAACTGAGGAACAGCAGCCTCGAACCAAACACACACACACGATTCAGTGTTATTTAATGCACCACAACCGCACACCACCTGTGCCTCGTTCTTACTTTTCATGGAGTTGTGGGTGTACATATGAGAATATATTGGTAGAAAATAGAAGCTGAAACCAGGGACAGTGTTTATTTAACTTCTTGCCATGTGTTTACTGATCCTGAGTCAGTTTAATCCTTCTCGGAGGCTAATGTGGTCAGTAGGGGCTGACTGTGAATCAGAAAGTCTTCCTTCTCTGTGGTAATATGTGCCTGCAGTTGACCTAATTATGACTGCATATCTTCAAAACAAACTTTGAGAATTAGTTTTCTCATTAACACAAATTATCGGCTTGTTTCTCTTTTTTTTTTTTCTCTTTTCTCTCGTCGACACTGAATTCAGTGTGAACACAGCTGGTGTTTACCAAGATGTGGAGATGGCTGGAGACAGTTCTCTCACGCACATTTGCACACGTGCAGTTACCCCCCCCATGTAACACATACAGATCCTCAAAACTGACAAATGTAACAGACACATGAATGCAAAAAAGATCCACACACAGACACACATAACAAATGTAACACACACGAAACAGCTAAATGTAACACACACACATACACACTAGCAGTGACAGGAACAGTAATTATGCTCAGAGTTCCTGTCGTTACCAACCATGCTTTGTGCTTTTAAACCTTCCATGCATGTGTGTGCGCATGCATGTGTGCGTGCATGTGTGTGTGTGATAGCATTTGTTCTCTCACGCCTCGTGTGTGTGCGTGTGTGCAGGCGTCCATGTATAGGGATTAGGAGTGTGATTCACCATAGCAGTACAGTCGGGAAACAACAGATCCTAGCAGACCATGCGTGACCCAGAACCTCTTAATAACCTGCCTTCCATTAAACAGCGGCTCTCATCACGTGTCATACATCAGTATGGAGGGCCAATAAAGGGAGAATTACAGGAAGGATTTGGTTTGCTTTGAAATTGTTTCCACTGGATTCCTTTGAACTGCGTGCGGCTCAGTTTCAGCTTTGATATACCCGGGCGTTCCGACGGCAGGTGATGCTCCCTCAGCTCTGCCAGTGCTGTTGTCGGGACTCCGCCCACTTCTCCCTCTTTGAGCGGCTTTGTGTGCTGCGTGGCAGGAATTCTAGCGGCGACCGGGCTCTCTGTCCTCGCCTCCCTCCGTCCTGTTTGCCTGTCTCGGCTGAAGGCTGATGGGGATCGGCGGGGTGGGCGGGGCTTGGCGGGGTGGGCGGGGCTCCGAGGATCCTCCCACACACGTTCCTTACGGATCTGGGCGGCTTTGCTCTGTTTGGCTCCCGCGTTCTCTCTTATGTGGTCCTCTCTAAACTCCGTTATGGTGCTGACGGTTCCAAACGGAACAGGCTTAAGCAGGGAAGAGCACGTCAGCAACTTGTTATTACCACTCACTGGACAGATGTGTGCGAGTCTTGCGCTCGCAGAGCTTAATGACTGCGACTGCCCAGACGGTGTAGCTTGGCGACTCTTTGTGCTGCGTGTCTGGACCCGAGGCTGTGTGGGTGTCTGATGAAGAGGAGATGAAGACAGCTCTCTCTCCTCGTGGGTCAGACATCCTGTGAATCAGACACCTGTTCCAGGAGCTTCTCCCTCCAAAACGCCATGCTCCTTAGCATCTGTGTTTACAGGAGAGGGGCAGCACACCCATTCTGGGTCTTGGCTAGTTTTGGCTGTCTCATGACAAGCTGTTTAACCATTGATGGATGTGCGTTTGTTGTCCTATGTTTGATTTTAAACAGGATCCTGGCAGCTCAGCTGTTCGGGAAAACAAGAAAACATACGGTATGCTGTATATGTTTATCATTTTATTTATCTCTCTCTCTCTCTCTCTCTCTCGGTTCAGACGAGGGCTCGGAGGTGAGCTCGGGGCGGGAGACCCCAGCTAGCGGTTCCTCGCGCCAGGGCGTGGGAGACAACGACGACAGCAAGAAGGACAAGAAGAAGAAAGGCAAAAACAAGAAGAAGGAGAAGCTGAGAAGCAAAGGGAAGGAGAAGAAGAAGGCAGAGGAGGCCCTTGAGGAGCCCGATAAGAAGACCAAGAAGAAAGGCTTTGGCCTGCTGAGGTACCTCCTTCTCCTGTGATCTCGCCCTGTCATGGAATGCGTCGGGGTTCTGTTCAAAGGTGCACAGTAGGCTCGAGCTTGCGGCCAACATTACTGGGCACAAATTACAACGAGTAAGGCCACGGGCTCTAGTGATTGTGTGTGTGTGTGTGTGTGTGTACACGACTGCTGTTAAACGGAGCAGTCAGCCTTGGGCTCCATATGGCATGTTGTCTGGGTGTCAGGGTGTCCGAGTGCCCCGCGCCCGCTGCCAGGGCTAATCTCTGTCGCGAAGGGGCAGCAGAGCCAGCACCTGCCCGTCTGCCCGCTCCAGTCCGGAGGGCGGGGCCACCAACTGTGGCGCAGGACAGCCACACGGCTGAATCGGCGAATCAGAGCATGGGTGTCCCGGCAGGCTCCGCCTAACGGGCAATTAGTTTTTTAATTGTTTTAATTTGGCCGGCTGCTGGGAGAGGAGCTCTGCCACGCGCAGCACTGCTGCCATGACGTACACTTCCTGCTCCAGCAGAGATAGAGACACACACACACATATGTACACAGCCTCCAAAAGAAAGAGGTAAAGCACAGGAAGGAGAAAGTCTTTTGGCATAAGTGACCCAGGCTGGGAGAGAGAAAGGAGGTTCCACCTGTGTCCATCATGCACGCCTCTGCCTGAGATTCTGGGGCCTGGGATCTGGGATCTGGGGTCTGGGGCCTGGGTCTGGGACCTGGGTCTGGGACCTGGGTCTGGGGCCTGGGGTCTGGGGCCTGGGGTCTGGGGCTTGGGGTCTGGGGTCTGGGGCCTGGGGTCTGGGGTCTGGGGCCTGGTGTCTGGGGCCTGGGGTCTGCTCCTCCACATCAGCCTGGGTCTTGCTCAAGGTGAACCATCCCTACTCTTCAGACAGATTAAGTGAAAATGCTCCGCTAATCTGACTTAGTCTGACTCCACCCCATTCTCTCTCTCTCTCTCTCTTCTCTCTCATTCTCTCTCTCTCTCTCTTCTCTCTCTCTCTCTCTCTCTCCCTCTCTCTCTTCCTCTGGAGAGAGATAGCCAAGTTGTCCATCATGGCTAGTCCCTCCATCACTGTTCCATCGTTCTAATGTGGCATGTTGTTCTGTGCCGATAAGCAGCCCTGGCCAGCTCTGTCATTGCTTCCTGTGGGACGGAGGGATGGAGGGGAACGCATGTTTCATGCGGGTAATTGCGGCACGACAAGAAACAGGGATTAGAGGAGGGGTAGGGGTGGGGGGCGCTGGTCTGAGGCCGGGTGTGGCTGGATGTCTCAGTGCTGTCCCTGCTACTACAGTCTCCACGGCCACACTCCCCAAAGTCACTGTTCCAAAGGTCACTGGAAACCTTCATAGAAAGTATAGAATAGAATAGAGTAGAATGGGGGGGGGGAATGAACAAAAATAAATAAATCAACAAAAACAACAAAGCTACAGCAAGCGTGCTGATTGGTGGAGCTGTGTCCTTCGCCCAGGTTCCGTCTCCAGGTTCCGTCTTTAGCCGAGAAATCTGAAAGACTCTGTAGCCCCAGACTGAAGGTGCATGGAGCAGCTGCCTGACAGACCCTGGATCTGTGTTCATTACCCATGGAGGACATTTCAGTACGGCCCCTGGCCCCTCTGCCCCTGCCCCTCTGCCCCTGCCCCCTCTGCCCCTGCCCCCTCTGCCCCTGGCCGTGCTCCCAGCCTGTCCTTGGTGAAGAACAGGACTGGCCCGTGTGGGTCTCCCCACACCGCACAGCCCCTTGTTAAGGGCGGCCATCGTGGACACCCTCTCCAGCCCGACGTGGCTCCGCCTCCACGTGATCTGGAAGGCCATGAGAGGAACCGCCAGCCGCGGCGCCTGTGCTGCCTCCCGCCGCCTGCGGGGGGCAGTGTGACGTCCTGCAGCACGGCGATAAGGGGGAGACGATGGGGAACGTGGCCTAGCTGCACAGTACTGTGCTGGACTGAAGCATCTCCGGCCTACACACACTCACACACACACACACACACACACACACACACACACAGCGGCGACACGCATCCCTTGTCCAGCTCAGTCAGAGGATCTGTGCTGGCTAGGAAATGGGCATGTTAAAGGAACTGACTGGATAATAGGTCTCAGAATAACACTGATATACACACAGCCAGTGGTGTGTGTGTGTGTGTGTGTGTGTGTGTGAGCTTTACCCAGAGGCCCTGCAGGACAGATGCTTGGTCTCCTTTTGATTTTGTGTGTGCGCTCGTGCGCGTGTGTATGTGTGAGTGCTTGCGTGTGTATTTTCAAACACGCTTGTTCCTGATGCATTTGAGTACCCCTGTGCATTAGCTGAACAATTGTACACGCACATTAGGCCCAGTGGTGGACAGTGTCACTGTTAATGGTAGCAGACCAAAAAACTATTTTATTACTGGTCTAGGCACAGGTGATTTGTATCCAGCAAAAAGTCTCCCTGTTTGCAGTAGTTTATGAGTGAGGGTATCAGCTCTCTGGCAGTAATCCATGTGCCCTTGTGCTCAGCAAACCAATTACATCCCTGTGTTTGTATGGAAGGATACAGCTCCACCAAACAGGGTAAAAGAAAAAAAAGTACTTGCAATTACAACACACACATGCGCATGTTTTAGTAGCTTGTTTGTGTGGGCGTGTGTGTGTGTGTGTGTGTGGGTGGGTGGGTGTGTATGTACAAGCATGTACGTACACATTGTGCATGTGTGTTTTATATGTAGGTACTTTTGTTTGTGTGTTTGTGACGAACTTTTGGCTGAGGTACATGGGTGTGCATGTGGTTATGGTGTGTGTGTGTGTGTGTGTGTGGTAAAGAACAGGTATAGCCCCAGGTGGTGGGTGGCACCCATTAAGATGTTTTACATCCTGCGGCCAGATGGGGATCTGAAAGACCTGCCAAATATCTCTCATTCTGCTGCTGTGCTAAACACACACACACACACACACTCGCACACAAACACAACTTCACTGTAGTGTCTGGGATCAGAATTCAAATCCAAATATTTTGCCAAACTTTTTCTGTGTTGACACATTTTCCAGACTCCTTGCACTCCTATATGTCTGAGGGTGGCATCGTGCACATGCAGACCCAGGAGCTCCTCAGCCTTATTGCCAAAGGCTTATTATGGAGATAGAGATCAGAACACCCCTAAACGCACCCAGGTCCAGCGGCCAACTTTCCGAACAGAGCAAGTCTCTGTGAAACAGAGCAACTTTAAATGCTTTCAGATTATTGCTTACAATAAAGCCCTTTATCTCAACAACTCTACGGCATGTTATCAAAAGTGAAATATTACATAATTAAGCTTAATGTACAGTGATTGAGTGTAATTGCCACTCTTCAATGCCTCCTTTCTCCCAACACATTAAAAAGGCACAAAAGTACGACTCTCCCATTAGAGCAGCGCGGTCACACTCGCCTTGTAAGGCTGTAAATGTGCTCCTTTCACATTGGCCGTGTTTGATAATCCGTGTGTTTTGAAGGCGGCGTGCAGTTTAAATGCCATTGTGTGAACCGGAGGGCATGCAGGAATGGAGGGAGGAGAGAGTGATGCAGGAGGCGCGTCTGAGGGAGACTGTGGAGCAGGAGGAGCGTCTGAGGGAGACTGAGGAGCGTCTGAGGGAGACTGTGGAGCAGGAGGAGCATCTGAGGGAGACTGTGGAGCAGGAGGAGCATCTGAGGGAGACTGTGGAGCAGGAGGAGCGTCTGAGGGAGACTGTGGAGCAGGAGGAGGAGCTGGGGGAGACTGTGGAGCAGGAGGAGCATGTGAGGGAGACAGAGCAGGAGCTGAGGGAGCGTCTGAGGGAGACTGTGGAGCAGGAGGAGCATCTGAGGGAGACTGTGGAGCAGGAGGAGCGTCTGAGGGAGACTGTGGAGCAGGAGGAGCATCTGAGGGAGACTGTGGAGCAGGAGGAGCGTCTGAGGGAGACTGTGGAGCAGGAGGAGCTGAGGGAGAGGCGTCTGAGGGAGACTGTGGAGCAGGAGGAGCGTCTGAGGGAGACTGTGGAGCAGGAGGAGCGTCTGAGGGAGACTGTGGAGCAGGAGGAGCGTCTGAGGGAGACTGTGGAGCAGGAGGAGCGTCTGAGGGAGACTGTGGAGCAGGAGGAGCGTCTGAGGGAGCAGGAGGAGCGTCTGAGGGAGACTGTGGAGCAGGAGGAGCGTCTGAGGGAGACTGTGGAGCAGGAGGAGCATCTGAGGGAGACTGTGGAGCAGGAGGAGGAGGAGCATCTGAGGGAGACTGTGGTGCAGGAGGAGCTGAGGGAGACTGTGGAGCAGGAGGAGCGCCTGAGGGAGACTGTGGAGCAGGAGGAGCATCTGAGGGAGACTGGTGGAGCAGGTGGAGCAGGAGGAGCGTCTGAGGGAGACTGTGGAGCAGGAGGAGCGTCTGAGGGAGACTGTGTGCAGGAGAAGCGTCTGAGGGAGACTGTGGAGCAGGAGGAGCATCTGAGGGAGACTGTGGAGCAGGAGGAGCGTCTGACTGTGGAGGGAGACTGAGGGAGTGTGGAGCAGGAGGAGTCTGAGGGAGACTGCCTGAGGGGAGCAGGAGGAGCGTCTGAGGAGACAGTGAAGCAGGAGGAGCGTCTGAGGGAGACTGTGGAGCAGGAGCCTGAGGGAGACTGTGGAGCAGGAGGAGCGTCTGAGGGAGACTGTGGAGCAGGAGGAGCTGAGGGAGCTGAGGGAGACTGTGGAGCAGGAGGAGCATCTGAGGGAGACTGTGGAGCAGGAGGAGCGTCTGAGGGAGACTGTGGAGCAGGAGGAGCGTCTGAGGGAGACTGTGGAGCAGGAGGAGCATCTGAGGGAGACTGTGGAGCAGGAGGAGCGTCTGGAGGGAGACTGAGGGAGACGGTGGAGCAGGAGGAGCGGCTGAGTGAGACTGTGGAGCAGGAGGAGCGTCTGAGGGAGACTGTGGAGCAGGAGGAGTCTAGGGAGACTGTGGAGCAGGAGGAGCGTCTGAGGGAGACTGTGGAGCAGGAGGAGCGTCTGAGGGAGACTGTGGAGCAGGAGGAGCGTCTGAGGGAGACTGTGGAGCAGGAGGGTGGAGCAGGAGGAGCATCTGAGGGAGACTGTGGAGCAGGTGGAGCAGGAGGAGCGTCTGAGGGAGACTGTGGAGCAGGAGGAGCGTCTGAGGGAGACTGTGGAGCAGGAGGAGCGCCTGAGGGAGAGTGAGGAGCAGGAGGAGCGCGTCTGAGGGGAGACTGTGGAGCAGGAGGAGACGTGGAGCAGGAGGAGCATCTGAGGGAGACTGTGGAGCAGGAGGAGACTGTCTGAGGGAGACTGTGGAGCAGGAGGAGCGTCTGAGGGAGACTGTGGAGCAGGAGGAGCTGAGGGAGTCTGAGGGAGACTGTGGAGCAGGAGGAGCGTCTGAGGGAGACTGTGGAGCAGGAGGAGGGAGGACTGAGGGAGTGGAGCAGGAGGAGCTGAGGGAGTCTGAGGGAGACTGTGGAGCAGGAGGAGCGTCTGAGGGAGACTGTGGAGCAGGAGGAGCGTCTGAGGGAGACTGTGGAGCAGGAGGAGCGTCTGAGGGAGACTGTGGAGCAGGAGGAGCGTCTGAGGGAGACTGTGGAGCAGGAGGAGCGTCTGAGGGAGACTCCTGTTCTCCACTGTCACAGTAAACGCAAACTCAACTCCACACTGCTGCTACACTTCTACAGCCAAATAGTCTCTGCGTCTTCTTAGGGCTTAAGACGTTTGCGCAGTACTGCATGGGTTTATGTTTCACAAATTGAAATACCTTTTGAGTCCTGTTGTGAAGTCCAGGTAACGTTGAGCTACTGGTGAGGTCAAGTGGAGCAGGTAGTGAAGGCAGGAGGCCAGACCTTCTCCTCAGCTTGAGGAAGTGCGGTCAGTGTGGAGTTGTTATCTTCCTGGACTGGTTTGTTATCTGCGTACTGTGCAGAGTAAAGATAAAGTGTAATATCAGTCAGGCTCAGATGTGATATTACACCCTGTCACTGTTTGCTTGGGACACACACACACACACACACACACACCATACATACCCCACACGCACAAACACATGTGCACACGCACATGCTCAGACACAGAAACACAGTGAAAACACCTCAAATCAGTCTCTCGCAATCACATCTCAACACAATTACCAGGGCTCTGTGTGGGTTATTGAGAGGTGAGATGATTGGAGATGAAGCAGGCAGGCACAGGCCTGAGGGAACAGGACGCTGGCAGCCTGTTGGAGGCTGAAGATGAAAGCGCGCTCGACAACAGCGAGCCGTCAGGACCGTGCGGCACGGCGTCTCGCGGACCTGAGCTCGCCACGCTGACGTAGAACTTTCATGACATTTCATGAGCCTGGCGTTATAAGAAGAGATAAAATGAACAAAAGTAACCTACCTGACAGCATCTAAACTTAGTTGCTCTCAGTGTGTTTGTGTGTGTGTGTGTGTATGTGTGTGTGGCCTTTGGTGACTCTGCTAATAGTCTCTAAAAGGAGAGGAGAGCTGCAGTCACAGATGGTGCTGCTTATATATTCTCTTTCAGAGGCCGGCGCCGTGGTGACAGTGATGGAGCAGCCCCCTCGCTGCTTTGACCCCTCCCCCTCATTGTTTAAGCATTTCCTCCTGTCTGTCCTCCCCTGTTTGCTCCCCTCAGCACTTCTAAAGGGCTGCAGCATCTGGCTGCCATTAACCTGCACCTACTGCACGGACGGTGCGGTGACCCGATGGTGCGGTGACCCGATGGTGCGGTGACCTGATGGTGCGGTGACCTTACCGCGCTCCCATGCCCGTGTTTAAACCGCGGCCCAGGACGGCGCCCGTAGGGGGGGCGGTACCTTGCAGCCCAGGGCGCCTGGCTCAACCTTTTCGAGCTCAGGTAGCGATCGTCGACGCAGATACATTTGTTTCCTCTAAAGGTTGCGGCCTTCTCGGCCTGCAGCTTTCCATGGTGACGGTATCGCTGGGCGGGACGCGCAGGGGCGGGACCCGCGGGCCGTACGGTACCTGATACACCTCGGCCGTCTCCCACCGGCTCCTCCGCATCTGCATATGAAGGCGCTCTTCGATGGGGGTTCAATCATCGCTCCTTTGACTCCCATGATGCAACGTCCTGATTAGGATTATCCTCTAAATGGGAAAGGCCACAGTCGCGTGATTGCGTCCGCGCGGCTCCTGACGGGCGGCGCCCTGATTCGGTCTCGTGTGCCGCGGCTCCTCGTTTCCTCCTTATTCTGCGTTTCATTACAGACGCACTCCGGCCCCTGATTGCATCACCCAGCCGAAGACTCGCGCGGGTCCATATCCCGGCGCCAGCGAAAACTGGCTTACCTACTAACTTCTTCCACCCCCTCTCCCTCTCTCTCTCTCTCTCTTTCTCCCTACCTCCCTCCCTCCACCCATCATCTCCCTCTCTCCCGCTCACGCTCTCTCTCCGCACAGCAGGAGCTGGTCTTGTGCTGTATGTGTGTTTCACAGCATGACACATTTGTCAGCGTCTTGCCTTAAAAAGGGGGAAGATCTTGGGTGTTATTACGTTCAATCCTGGAGATGCTCACTCACTCGGTGTCTGTCTGTGTACACACACTGGCCTAAGACACAGACGCCGAGTTGCCCATTCATTCTTTCAGCTCTACACTGCAGTGGTTGCAAACTGTAAATCACTCATGTCTTTTTCCACTGTCCTACCACTGTGGTCTCTCCACCTCTCTGTTCATGGAGGGTGGAGGGAAAGCTAGATGTAGTCAGCATGAACACCCACGCCATGTACGCTTGCTCTTCTGCCACAAAGGGAGCAAGGGATTTCTGTTTTTCTACCCCTGCTGGTTTCTGGTGGGGCTTCATTATGGAGTATTATGCAGTAGTGTGTATGTCATGTCTGCATAAGTTGTGCTCTTTAAAATGCCACTCACTTTTACCACTGTGCTTAGAACTCCTCTCCGTTGTAACATTTGCCGTGAAGGACTGTGCTGTTCCAGGAGATAATCCTGTTTGTATACCGACCTCTCTGCTTTTTCACTGGGAAATTCGGTAGGAAATGGACATGTTTGTTTGTGTTTGGTTGTGTGTGTGTGTGTGTGTGTGTGTGTATCTATATGTGTAGCTTTAATGTGTCTTGTGTGCGTGTTTGTGTGTCTGCGGATTTGTTTGAGTGTGAGTGTGTGTGTATGCACGCAAGTGTGCATTGAGACTCTCTGCTGAGAGCGCCTCGATTTGTCGTCCTGCGTCATGTTTGTGTGTGTGTGTGTGTGTGTGTGTGTGGAGACAGTGTTCTGTTTAGTACATTCTAAACCCGGCTGGAGTGCTTATAGAAAGTGCTTATATTGTTCTCCTCTTCGAAAGTGAGAGCCTATAGCCACCATTGGCTCATCCACTGAGGTCTGAGGGCCCACGTTTCACTGCCTCCTGGCCAAGATCCGCCCCCCATCCCCCCCCCCCCCCCCACTGCTCTGGCCCCAAGGGCGGATTGTATGGAGAAGCTGTGCTTGGCTTTGGCGTTGGAGAGCAGCACAGGTTCTTATGCTACTGAAGGCCGGAGAGGAGCAGTCTGGGTAGCCGTAGCTTCCTGCTGCAGGCAGGTTTCAGCCGCCAAAGCCAGAAGATCCACCAGCTTCTTCGTTTGTCTGGAAGAGGAAAATGGCGAATACAGAAGAGGGGAAGATGAAGACAAAAGGGGTTGATGGTTGATGAAAAGGTTGATGTTCATGTGTGTTCGTGATGATGGTTGTAACGGGTGCAGTGCACGACTGGTTTGCTTCGTTCTGAGAGATAATCCCGTTCGTGTATATCCCTGTTCACACCATGG
Source organism: Brachyhypopomus occidentalis (assembly GCA_020368025.1). Lineage (NCBI taxonomy): Eukaryota > Metazoa > Chordata > Actinopteri > Gymnotiformes > Hypopomidae > Brachyhypopomus > Brachyhypopomus occidentalis. The sequence goes on from JAGXOD010001430.1 coordinate 4,507,840, forward strand.
GAACGGAGGAGCAGGATCCCTGTTTGTGTGTCCGTGTAAGTCGTTGGGGGTTGAGCTCCCTGTGTGCTTTGCTGCTTGCACGCTGGCTTGTATCTCTACAGCACACAGCAGAGTTACAGATTATCACTGTTTACTTTTGAAGGTTGTTTACTTTGGACCAGAGCAGAAGATTGAGAAGATTGGGAGGAGGAACTGATGCGATAGGAAGAGATGCATGGTGCTTTGGGATTTCATTATCAGATTGGTTTTGATTCCGCACGCTTGCTAAATCAAACTGAAAAGAAACGTGATCATGTGGAACATACATATAATGAAGTAATAATTTCATTTAGCCAGGCTGTGTTCCTCTTCATCTGCGATGTATAGTTGGGATCAACAGAAATCTTTGGTACGGTAATTTGGACAAGAGCCCGAGCAGTTCTAAATCACAGAAGTAGGCTGAAATGGCTTTGTGTTATCCACAGTCTCTCTTGTGTCATTACCCACCTGCCGCCCCTATTAGTTTCCCAGTCCTGCTTTGCGTTAATGTCTTCGGAGTGGAGCTTGATTATGGTGGAGGATGACAGCGTAATTTGTGCTATTACGGAGCTGTGTGTCTAATGTTAACAATGTGCGCGGTCTGCTAATGAACAGGACAGATTAGTGCGGCCCGGCGCCGGGGTGTGATTACGGACCGAGCCACGTGAGCTTCGCCTCCACACACAGGCCCGCTGTGCGTCCATGCCCACGGTCGGGAAGATGGCCGTTCTAGAACGTCCCACACTTCTGAGGCTCAAGTTTGATGTGTTTTTCGTGTATTTGATTCGTTTGTTGCTTTTCCGTTTGTCTGCCGTGTCCTCCTCAAACAGTATAAGCTCAGATGAGACCTTTTTCTTTCGATTTTTCAGATTTGTATATTTGTTTTATTGCTTACACTCTGACATGGTTCAGCATACCTCACAATAGTGTTTCCGCTTTCGGTCTTTTCCTGGAGGAATGACTCCTCTTAGCCATCAGGCTCTGTTTACGTTTCACAGTCAGAAGGCAGTCACAACCAAATGAGTTATAGATTTCTTCCTCAAACCAGACAGATTTCTGAAATAATTTAATTTAAATGATCATTTATGAAGGCCTTATTATTGTGCACTGTCAGTCAGGTGTCAAGAGATAAAAAAAAATCATTTTAAACTAGGCGAAGACATGCCAATGAATATTTATGAGATAATAAACTTCATTGGTGCCAAGATTCCCTCCAATCACCTCTGAAATCGCTCCTGAGATCACTTTCATTTTTAAGCAATTGCTTCAGTAAGGCTGGCATCCATAACTGAATGTATGGTTATGGTTTAAAGGCCTCTGTAGCTGAATGTATGGTTATGATCTGGAGGCCTCCGTAACTGAATGAATGGTTATGGTTTAGAGGCCTCCAAGGGCTTCCATGGAGCTTGGTGCTGACCTAGCTCCATCTTGAAGAGAACATCTTGAAAGTTCTCCATTGCAACTTTTCTCCGGGGTTCTACAGAGTCAAGTAGGCAGCAGGGAGAAAGTGAGGAGCATGAAGGAGGTTGGAGGTGTAGCTTTGGAGACGGCCATCTCCCGAGAGTCTGACAGAACATCGGCGGCAGGCGGAGACCCAGGCAGAGGGAAGCCACTCCATTGGCCAGCCTGTGGACTCCGGCCCTGTCCCTCTGCTCTGCTCCACTCTGATTGGTGCACCCTGGCTTTCTTCTACACCGTCTTTCTTTCTCTCACTCTCTCCTTCCCCTCCCTCTCATCTCTCTTCCCTCTTTTGTCTCTCTCTCTCTCTCTCTCTCTCTCTGACTCTCTCCATCTCTCACAGCTTCTCTCTTTCTCCACCCATGCTCTGAGCAGCTTGTCTGTAGTAAACTCCTAGCCCCGGGCCCGCTGCTCGGAGCAGAAAGACGGCGTCTTGTTAGCGCGCGCTGCCGCAGCCAGACTCTCTGAGCGTTCGTTTGAATGCGCCGCCCCGCCTCTCTGTTGGAAGCGTTGGAACGGGCCGGGACGTCGCCATGGAAACGGCAGGTCCAGCCGCCGTCGCCTCTGCGCCTCAGACAGCGGACCGGCCAAGACGCTCTCCGGCCGCCGGCCTCCCCAGCGGCTCGTCACGCCAGCCCCGAGACAAACCAGCGAACCCTACACCCATAAGCCCTTATCTTAGTGGAGAGAAAAGGTCCTACGTGTGTCTTGGTTGCTATAGGTTGTGTAATCTATAGCCTGAACACGAGGCACCTGTCAACCAAGGCCCAGACCCGGGGGCCATTAGGGGTTGGACAAAGCCTGTAATGGCGTGGTCTTCTGAGGGCTTCCAGATGAAAGGGAGGCAGTTCTGTTCCACTGGAGAGAGAGGCACCCAGCGCAATTACACCCTGAATGACCGTCATCAAGCGAAGAGCTATTGATTGGCTTCCTCTGCCATTACTCTCACAGCATTCTGCAAGCAAATCTCGCCCAAGATCTCTCAGGGAGGTTAAGCACCTCTCAGCAAACTTGGAGGGGGTGGGTGCAGACAGCACTTCCAAAAGCTCTAAAGAAAAACGTGTATACAGTTAGAAGGACAGGCGCTCGGGTCCAGAACCATGCGGATCACGGCTGCAGTAGTGCCTGCAGCTGTTTTCTTTGGGACCAATCAGAGGAAGAGTGGCACCCCCACACCGCTGGACCCTCTCTGATGCTTGGAGGGGTGAGGCGGGGGGAGGTGGGGGGAGGTGGGGGTGAGGCGGGGAGAGGCGGGGAGAAGAGGGGTCTCTGGACCAGCTCCAGCTCCCCAGCATCCTGGTCCATGCCTCTCGTCTTTCATGTGCCCGGATGATGGTGCACTTACCTGTCCTGCCTGATACCCGCACAGGGAAGCTACATCAGTCTCTCTGTTTGATCCTGCGCGAGGGTGCGGGACAGTAAAGAGGGTCGTCTCGAGGCCTGCAAGATGAGTGGCGTGGTCCTGAAGGTGTGTGTGTGTGTGTGTGAAGTGCGACACACAAGCGTGCTGCCAGACACACTGAGACAGACAGGAAGGCTCTCTCGCATGTGGCTGGGGACAAGCCAGTGATTGGCATGGTAATATTCACATGAGAACAGAGCAGTGGCTGATTAAGAGGCCACACTGCACCGGGAGCTGCAAATATTAAAGCGAGAGTGTGTGTGTGTGGGTGTGTGGGTGGGTGCAAGTGCGGGTCTGCATGAATTTGTGTATGTGCATGTATTTGGGCATACGTGTGTGTGTGTGTGTGTGTGTGTGTGTGTGTGTGTGTGTGTGTGTGTGTGTGTGTGTGTGTGTGTAAGAATGTCCTAGGCTGTTTGTGGTGGGCCTGGACCTCAGGAATACCGTCAGCTCATCTGTGCTGTCCGTCCAAAGCATAAAATCTGCTGCTGAAGTGTAAAATTCCTGAGAATGAACTGAAATGACCGTTTCATTCACGTACACTCGGTCTGTACGTCGCCCCTTCAAGTGTCCCGGGTGCAGTAAGTCTTGCAGCGGTTACTATGGAAATGTTAGCTCAGTGTTGTCAGAGCGTTAGTTTTAATATTGGTCTCTAATAGAGCAGCTCATTGTGTTATAATTACAGAGCCAGTGATGTGGGGTGGAGCCCACTGCCACAGACAAGGAGAGAAAGGAGCCTTTTGTGGTCTTACAAACTAAAGCCTCTCTGACTCGTACACGCGCACACACACACACACACACACACACACACACACACACACACACACACACACACACACACACACACATGTTTCAGCCAAAGTGGCCCCTGGCATCTGTAACCTACCCTCCAGGTTCCCGGGGCCACTCTGCTGGACAAAACCCCTACAGCTATGTGGATTGAGCAAGCCACGGAAGAACAGATTTTCTCTTTTCGTCTCTCTCTCTCTCTGTCTCTCTCTCTCTTTGAGAGGCACATGTGTGGAACTTCCTAAAGCCCCTAGCCCCTTTCATGACGTGGGGTGTCCACCTGGCCCTGCTAGGGCCCAGCTAAAGCCCTCCTCTAATCTCCCTTCAGTTCCTCCGCTAAACATGCGCTCATTATCTGACCTCCCCTCCCCTCTGCCTCCTCTCTAGCTGCTTTGTTTCATCTTGGGCCCTTATTGGCTTTCTCTCTGCTTTCTCTTTCTCTCTGCTTTCTCTCTCCTTTTCTCCCTCCCTCTTATCCTGTTTTGATCTGCTTTCTTCGTTCCTTTCTCCTTTTTTGCTTTTCTTTACTTCATTTTACATTCACTACACACTATTTCACTACACAATGTTTCACTACACAATGTTTCACTACACAATATTTCTGCCTCCCCATTAAGCTCTTATTTCTTTTTACTTTTTTTTGTTACTTCCCCACTAACTTTGATCTGTTTCTTTCTCTCTTGCTCTCTATATCTGTTACTCTCTTTCTCTGTCTCTCTGTATCTCTTTCTCTCCCCTCTCCATCTCTCTCAATTTAATCAATTCAATTTGACAATTGTTGACATTCAGCGACAAGTTGTCTTTCTCTCTTTCTCCAAGTCTCTCCCTCTCTCCCTCCCTCTCTCTCTCTCTCCATCTCCGGCTCTTGGTGCCTCAGCGCCCGGTGCGCCACCCCCCCCCCCCCCGGCTTACTCTTTCCTGTCTGGCTTGGCGCGGAACAGATGGCTCGGTGGTGCTGGCTCTCCCTCTCCTGCTCAGTGCCCCTCGGCCCTGCTTGAGCGCCCCATAGCCCCGGCGCCTTCCATTAGCCTTCCTCCTCATCATCATCAACGTTCCGCAGGCCTGGAGATCTTCTAGCCAGCACTGCTCGGCCAGGCGGCCAACACTGCAGCCCGCTAGCCCAGTGGGAGGGAGATAAACACATGCACTTTCATCTTCATAATGGCTGGACCTGTGGTGGCGGAGATAGTGGTGCTGAAGACCCCCACGCCGCTCTCGCTGCTTCCCCGATTCCACTGTGGAATGTTTCAGCACTGCTCTCTATTCTAGCTCTAGTCTCTGATCTGCTTCCTCATCATCTAAGTGATCAGATCACTGGAAGTAGTTCCTGATTTAAAGATATATTCATGCTTAATAGGTTGTTATTATTCAATGCTGTGTGTGTGTGTGTGTGTTAGCCCATTTGGTGCAGTGCAAATCTGTAGCACAACTTGTCATAAGAGTTTATGTATTTGAAGGTGAGAGTGTAGTGTTGATTTGCCTGTATGAGGTGGCCTCTCTGTGGCACAGATGGGTGTGTGTGCGCGCTAGAGATGTCTGTGTGTTTTATGCTAATGAACAGAGGAACATGCAGTGCTGTGCTGTGCCTGCTCTCCTGTTGAATATTCAGCATTCACTCGCCTGTTTCCTCTAATTACCAGAGAGCATGCTAATGAATTCATCTAAATCGGCTGCTAATTGGCCGTTTGAACAACCCCGGCTCCTTCAGAATATGCTTCTCTGCCAATCAGAACACTCCATACCATCCCATGACTTTTCACTGTCCATCCATTGCATTGATATGTGTCAAGTGTTTTGTCAGCCCAGTCACTGTAGGCTGGTGGTGGTTGTTTTTATATATACATTTATTATTTATTATATATATATATATATATATATATATATATATATATATATTATTTTATATGTAAACAGTTTCATATCCCTTAGAACCTTTTACCAGTGAGCAGTTTGACGTGAGGGGAATGTTAAGTCGCTGAAGTGGGTGTTTTTCCATCCAGAGGGAAGGGTCTCTGGTGACTCTGTCTCTCTGTCCCCCTGGTTAGCTCGCTCACATCCTACAACTGGCACCTATTAAGCTGCTATGGAAACGGCTCTCATTATTTCGACTGGGGCCCGGCGGGGACGGCAGACAGTTGCGAAGGTCAGAGCTGTGACATCACCCCTGGGCGGGGCTAATCTCATTTGGGTTTGACTCCAAATGCAGATGAAAGGTAGAGTGAGAGAGATGAGACTGGTTTTCTCACTGCCCGTTTGACGTTCTCGCACAGGCGCTAGCGAAGACACGCGAGCGTCTGCAGGGAAAGTACCTTACTCTTTATGCGTGTGTGTGTGTGCATGTGTGTGTGTGTGTGTGTGTGCACCTCTCAGTGGAATACTGTGTGATGAATATGGAGAGGCTGCAGGGAGAGCTAATTAAAGCAGGCAGGCTTTGCGCTGGTCTGCAGGTGTCCTGTAACTCTGCTCTTCCCCATCTCACACACACACACACACACACACACACACACACACGCGCGCACGCTCGCACGCACACTCACTGAAGACTGTTTCAGTTTAACTTTCAGTGCCTAGGCCAATTTTACTCTTAAATATTGACACAAAGTCTGTAGAACAGATTTTCTGTCCGCTAATGAATGTAATTTGATATTTGGAAGTCCTAATGAACATTTTTTTAATAAACTTGAACATTATAACACAGTGAGCCAATATACATCTCAATATCTTATTTCTGTTAGCTGATATCACTGATGTCACAGGTTTGTAATATTCTTTTACTTCCTAATTTGCATCTTCTCATAATACATACGATTGCATTCATGCTCACACCCTCATTAACCTTTTGTGTGAGTGCGGCAACGTGCGTGCGTGTGTGAACAAGTGTGTGTGTGTGTGTGTGAGCATGTGTGTGTGGGTACAGTAGAGGTGCGAGTCTCCCTGCCCCCTCCTCTCTGCCTTCAGTCAGAGACTCTGGCTTGTGGCTCAGTAACCCTGCAGCTCGTCAGAGAGTGTGTGGGTGTGTGTGTGTGTGTGTGTGTGTGTGTGTGTGTGTGTATGTATATGGGGGGGGGGATGTCTGGTAAAGGAGCGTCTCTCTCACCTCCCCTTCAGCAGGAGGAGAGAGGAAGACTGGTTTAAAATGAAAAGAATTAATATCTTCACTTTTCTTTGTGCCTTCAGGGACAGCTGTCCTCAGAGGATATGGGTTTGCCTAGAGCATGTTGAGAGAGAGAGAGAGAGAGAGAGAGAAAGAAAGAGGAAGGGAGAGAGAGAGAGCGCACAAGGGGAGGGGAATCATAAGATGCCATTATTCTTGCCTGCCAGATATATTACACTCCTATTACTATATTATAAACTTATTGTAGCGCTAGAATGGCAGTGCGAATGAATCACAGAGAGAGACAGAACTGGAGGCCAAACGTTTGTGAATGTGTGTGAGAAAGACCAGGGGAGTTTAGGAGAGAGGAGCAGGTGAGTGAGGGAGGCAGCCATGGAGAAATTCAGGGAGTTAAAGAAAGGCAAAGGGGTAGCAGTGAGTGTAATAGTGGGTGTGTGGTGGGTGTGTGTCAGAGCGCGCGGGGGAGCAGTAGTAATGGTGGGCGTGTACTAAGGCCGGTCTGTGGGCTCGGCAGGCCCCCCCGTGGCGCTTGACTCAGGCCAGACGAGTGACGGGTGGACTTTGCCGCCCGTCACCATTCAGCTGCTCCTCTTGACTCCTCGGCGAGTCAATTTTTTACGGATAATTGCGACGGTCCATTACAAGACACGACAAGTTGTTGTATTAAGAGGACAGTATTAAGGAGGCAACATCGATAAAAAGCTCTCAAGTTGGAGACGGTTGTCACACGTGCATTTCCAGGTCTGTAAGCGCCCCCTGATCAGGGCGTCCACGCCCCTCGCGCCATAGCCGACAGCTGGACGTGCAGGTCCTCACCCCTGCACCCCGAGGAGGACCACGGGGTCGCCCAGCTCTCGTCTCCACCCCGGGGAGGCGGGTGCGGGGCTGAGGGAGCAGCACGGGGCCCGTCGGACCCTCCCGGGCCGGAGGCGCAGTGTTTAACATTCAGGCCAGCGAGGCTCCGCCCTTAATGAGGGTGTTGAGTGAGGGAGCGGTGGTTGCATGCCAAACGCCACAATGAAATGCGCTCTGACTAATAAGATAAATATAGTAATCAGCTTGTGAGAGCGATGCGTATACCGGGTGTATGCACAGAAACATACCCAGAGGACACGCGGACAAACGGTAGGGTGTGTGTGCTCGTGTGTGTGTGTGTGTGAGCCTGTGTGCACATTGTGTGTAACTGCGTGTTCTAGTTATATGCACACTGATGCAACGTTTAATGTACCTACCTGAAAATTGCTTGTGCTCCAGGTCCATAAAGCACCTGCAGCAGTATCAGCTGATCAGTGTGAACAGTGTAATCCCTCCTGCTGCCTCTGATGCTGCAGTGTGCGGCTCTGCAGTCAGACCAGCCTTCTAATTACTGCATCACTGTGATCATCCTGGACATGACATTGAAGCATTACTGCAATAGTCATTTGGGCACTGTGCTCTCTGCGTGCGAGCGTGTGTGTGTCTCTCTCTGTAGGTGTGTGTGTGTGTGTGTGTAGGACTTTTCATCCCTCCCTCTCATGCAGTCTTGTCCTCTCTGTCTCTGCCTGTCAATTAGACTTTCTCGGGCGGGGTGGCTATGTCTGTTATGTCGCGGTCTTTCCCATGAGGTCAGTGTGTTTGTGTGTGTGTGTGTGTGTGTGTGTGTGTGTCTGCGCTCCACCCTGCAGCACTGCAGATGCTGCTTCTGGCCCCACACCGTCACACTCTCCTCAAGATGTTTGGGGAGATGCTCTCTTCCTATTGGCCACATCAGTTATTGCCATGGCAGCATAATGTGTGGATTGTTTGGGAAAAAGAGAAAGGGAAGAGTGGGGGGGACAACAACAGTGAGGTAGTGTGTGTGTGTGTGTGTGTGCGTGTGTGTGTGTGCGTGCCTTGTAAATGGGCAGATCCCCAGCTCTTGATAAGTCCTGGTTGGCCTGACCTGAAGTCAGCGAGGGCTGTGAATCAGGCCTTTTTGTTCAGGGCTCGGTCACATTAGGCATCCCAGAGCTGATCTGGCATCAGTCCCCTGGCCTGTTTGTGCATGGCTGCTGTGGTCAGAAGCCTCTCAGTCAGCACTAAAACCCCCTAGATCAGCACTCATGCTCTTATGCATTTTGGAAATGGGAAATGGTATTGAGGTTCGACTTCTGTTAGCGTGTCCAGCACACGGGGAATTCCGCAGGGCTGTGGGACACTTTCAGACCGCTAAGCACCAGACTGTGTGTTTGGTTATTAATTAAATCACCAGATGTTGGCAAGGTGAGATGATAAATTCAGGCATTTTTGTGATAAACGTTTTCAGCTTGAGCCTTTGTCAAAATGAAAGCCGCTGTACCAGGGCCAGCCGATGTTCAATCTCGCTCTTTTAGTTTAGTTCCATCTCTTTTATTATCAGGAGGTGAGCCTGTAATTATGTTTTCTTGATATGATCCATTTACAGTGGGCTTCATGCTGTGCTGGTTAGCAGCGTAGAACGTAGACCTGCTTCTCACTCAATGCCCTGTGCGCATGCAAACACACATACACACTCTCATCCACACATGTACACACACACAAACGCACACAGAACAGAGCTTTCTGCTTTCCATAAAACACATTTTGTGTGGATGTGAGATTCATGTTAAGTGTTTTCATCTGTAACTGACCGTGAGTTTGTGTGCGTGCGTGCACTTGTTTGTGCACACACGTGCACGCGTTTCTGTGGAGGGGGTGTGTGCTTTTGACTGGGCTGTGTGTAGGTTTGCTTGGCCACTGCACTGTGTGTGTGACCTGCCGTGTCTGAGAGACACCGGCAGACATGAGGAATGACCTCACCCGGACTGGAGAAATGAAGTCGGGTGCATGAGGTGGCCGGTGAAGCACAGATGATGCATGTTAGCAGTGCACCTCTGCTGACACCCCTCCCACAGTCCCGCCCACTCCCACAGTCCCGCCCACTCCCACAGCACCGCTCACAGCCCCGCCCACTCCCATAGTCCCGCCCACTCCCACTATACACCCCACTGGAAACTGCTTGACATACACACAGGCTTCAATGGGCCTGGCATGGACGTGTCATTTACAAAGAGTTAACACTTACACTCTCTCTCTCTCTCTCTCTCCCTCCCTCTCTGTCAGGTTTGGAAAGAAGAAGGAGGAGAAGACTAAAGGCGAGTGGAAGGCAGGCCTGGTGAAGCAGGCCTCGGAGATCCTGAGCGTGGAGGAGCTGGAGAGGATGAAGGATGAGAGAGAGCGGTGAGGCTCCCGCGCCTCGTCCATGCGCCTCCCTGCACGCCTCCTTCCTCCCCTCTGGGCTCTCGCAACACTGCAGCCTAATGTGAACATGGATACCACGGCGCTGTGCTTCAACAGCAGCTCTGCTATCTCCTACCTGCATCTCCTAAAACGCACCGCTGCCTTGCGTGGTGCGAGTGTAGGGCGCTTCTAGGCTTTGGAAGAGTGGAGGTTGTTGCAGCTAAAATGCTGGCATTAGTCTGGAGAATCGCACACGCCATTGATTGAATAGTAATGCCCCTGGTAGCTATTTTGAGGATGTTATAATTTATTGAAATACACTCTAAAAGGTTACACGAAGGCTGTGCAGCACATAATCTACTAAAACAAATGGATCAATCTCTCTCTCTCTCTCTCTCTCTCACTCTCTGAGTGTGTGTGTGTGTGTGTTGGTGGCTGCGCTTGCCTGTGGGTGTGTGTTGTGTAGACTCTGTAAGCAGGGAGAGAGGGACAGGGTAAAGAGGAGAGGCCTGTGTCCCTCAGGCTTGGTTTAGTGGAGCGCGTGCAGAACCCTGTGGATGTTTGTGGAGAGTGAGAGGGCTGGTGAGCAGCAGACACGTCTTCCCCGGCACGCTGCCCGCCGCCAGCTCTCCGCGCCGTCCGAGACCCTCGCTCGGCTGTAGGCATGCACGCAGGAAGCATGCTTTAGGACTTCCTGTATGAACGTTTCCTCTTCGGGCAGGAGTTGTCTTCGCCTGTGTGTTGTTGTTTTTTTTATTAATACACTTGGGAAAAACAGTCCAGACAACAAACCCTATGAACATATAAGCAGGGAAAGAGCGAGCCATCTCAGACCTACAGGACTACAGTTCCCAGAAGTCTTCACCTTCCGCTCGGTGTGGTAACCGGTAAAAACTCTGTTTACATGTTTTGTCAGGATTGAGGCTAAGCACCAGGAGCTGAGAGACCGGCAGTCGCGAGACCGCTTCGCCCCCCCTGACGTGGAGGACGACGATGGAGACCCCAATTACGCCCGCATCAATGCTTTCAAGGGACGCCTGTCCCCGTCCCGTCCCCCCTATGGGAACCGAAGCCCCCCAGCCCAGAGGCACACGCCCCCCCCCCCACCACACACACACACACCCACACACACACACACACACACACACACACACACACACACACACACACACACACACACACACACACACACACACACACACACACACACACACACACACACACACACACACACCCCCACACACACACACACACACACACACACACACACACACACACACACACACACACACACACACACACACACACACACACACACACACACACACACACACACACACACACACACACACACACACACACACACACACACACACCCCCCCACACACACACACACACCCCCCCCACACACACACACACGCACACACACACACAAAGCTCTCACCTGTTTTGAACCAGAGGCATTCCTCTCCTGTGATTTGAGTCCTTTTGCTTATCCATTTAAAGATTTGAGCTGCTTTGAGATGTGAAGGAAGAAGTTGGGCTTTTGCTGTGAGCGTTTGCAAGGCTTAATGCTGGTTTGCCGTGTGTGTGTGTGTGTGTGTGTGTGTGTGTGTGTGTGAGAGGTCCGTGTGGTGCAGATCTTTATCTCCTGATTGCCTTTTTGAGCCTGTCTTACAATACAAAGACATGAGCTGTCCTGTTAGGAGTCATTTCATTAGTCTACCTTTTGTTTGACTTTGTAATGTGCAAATATTCAACAAGACAAATCATCTCTGTCCTGTGTGTAGTGTCATCACACACACACACACACACACACACACACACACCTATTCATCATGCTCTCAGTCATCATTTTAATCAGTGCTCTCTCACCAACACACACAAACAAAATCATTGTGCGTCTCATGCTCTTACTCTGGCTATCTGCACACACACACACACACACACACCACTCTGTGAGATTTGAGATGGAGATTAGCTTGACATGACGTGCGGTTTCTCGTTTGCACAGAAAAAAAGCAGGACTAATTTCCTCACCTGCCGTTCAGGTGTGAGTTTGGAGAGCCAATCCTTAAGCTGCGTGCTAACAAACACCCTCCCACCCACCGGCGCCGACGCCACCGATTCGCCGACAGGCCGCTGATGCGATACTTTGCATCATGTTGGCGTGGCACGGCGCGATGAATTAGCGACGCGTCGTCAACTCCGCTGTCTGCGCCGCTTCAGGAAGCCACTAAATACAGCAGCCAATGTGCTGTGGAGGAGATGCTTCATTTAATCCCAGCCTCCGAGAGGCATTAAAGAAAACAAGTTATTTAGAAAAGCCGACAGTTTAGCACAGTCTGCTGCCCACTGCTGTCATACAAGTACTGTAAAAAAAAAAAAAAAAGATTGTTTAATCATTATAAAATAACCCAGCGCAGTCTGCTGACGTGTCACCGTTCACAGTTTTAAGTTTTGCCTCTAAAACGATGGAAATAAATCGGCTTCACGTTCACTTTATGAGCTGTGGCCGAACGCTGGTCCCAGCAGGGCGGAGTTTGGGGAGGCTGTGTGAGGAGCGCCACCTCCATCTCTCTCGAGGTCACAGGGCTCGCCGCCTGGCGGGAGGGCGTGGGGAGGTGGCGGGGGTCAGCGATCCCCTCGGCCATGCCCGCCCGGTGTAGGAGCAAACCCGTCAGCACTGGCCGATCAGGGGGTGGAGGGAAGGAGGCTGAGAGCTAAACCTTCAGTCCACTGGAGAGAGGGAGAGGGAGGGGTGGAGGGAGAGAGAGACAGAGAGAGAGAGAGACTGCTGTGAGTCCTGTTCTGGGAGTGAGGTCCAGATGAGAAAGAGGAGAAGAGGGCTGTGTGTCCCTCCAGCTCTCTGCAGCGAGTACTTCGCTCAGGACACGTTTCTCAGCAATCACCTCCATGCTGCCCTGAACAAAGAGCCCACAGGGGCCCAGGGCCTCCCAGAGCTCCACAGCTGGGTGTTCACTCCTCTGCCTCCCCCGCCACCTCGTGGAACTGCTTCACCGTCGTAGTTATATAAATCAATAGATGGAGAAAGAAAGCTTTTAGCGCAGGTTGGGCGAGTACTGGAGTGCTTTTCTCCCTGTTAATTAATCAGCCATTCTGTTGAGCTGAATGAGTGCCACAGGACGCTCTGCTGCCGTGGTTACACGCTGCCAAGCTGGTCTCTTAAGTGTCTGCCTGAATCCACAAGTTCCCCCCCAACTCTCCCTCTGTCTGTCTCACTCTCTCCCTTTCTGTCGCTCTCCCTCTCTGTCCCTCTCCCTCTCTCTTGGGCTTTCCCTCTTTCGCTTTCACTCACACACACACAACACCCCCCCCCCCCCCACCACCACCTCCCCGCATCCCTCCCAGGTAATTGGAGTGGGACCTATATGTTTGTGCTTCTGTTTGGGGGGAAAAATCGACCATGGAACCGTCGAGGGCGAGAGAGGTGAGAGAGGGAGAAGAGGGAGAAAGAGAGGGAAAGAAAGAAAGAGAAAGGCCTCTCGTGTTTGTCCGTCTGCTTCCCGGCTGCCACTCACCGAAGAAAAGTAATTCCACATCTCTCTCACAATGGAGGACATGCATACAGAGAGAGAGTGAGAGAGAGAGAGAGAGAGAGAGAGTGTGTGTGTGTGACAAGGGCAGCAGCACTCACACACTCAAAGCACTTTCACATCTGCACTTTCCCCAGATGCGTCCTGTGGCGTCTTACACACTCCGTGCTCTGTACTTGGCGACTGCAGGGTTCGGCATTGGGGCGTTTTGCTGGACAGCAAGCAAACCTTCATGTTCAAGGTTCAAGGCCACTGATATCGTACCTGGTTTGAACACACTGGTGGTTTTGCGCTTTTGGTATTGAGATAAGACGTTACTTCAAGGTATAAAGGGAATTATCTGTGTTTTGGTGGTCACAGGTTTTTCTACCAAATGTGTGTCTGTCTGCAGAAGAGCAATAGTGTGATTGGTGTTTTAATGAAACAGCACTGGCGCCAAATCTACTTCACCTGCATAGCAGCAAATTAGGATGGGGAAGAGAGAGAGAGAGAGAGAGAGAGAAGAAAAAACATTGATTGCCTGTCTAAATAATGTTATGCTGGCCAAAATATTTCTAATTATTTCTTCAATTGCAAATGGCATTTAAAAAGTGCTGTCACTTCTGGTTAGGGCCTGCGGAAGCCGACCTGTCACTGAGAGCTATCTTTTGTTGTCAAATTTCATTTCTGGAAATGTCCAGTAATTAGAGCACACCGGGCCGCTGCTATTAGTGAAGAGAGGCGGCGAAGAGATGGAGAGATCAGACGCTCCTCCTACCTGCCACAGTCCTGCCTGTTAGAGCGCACACACACACACACACACACACACACACACACACACACACACACACACACACAAGTTCACTCACATGTCTACACACATACACGCTCACACACATTCACACATGTGCGTGCACGCATACACAAACGTGCACACACATTCTCTCATGTGTATACACACACACACACACACACACACACACAATCCTCTTGTCCATCTGAATTCTCTCTAATGGCTGCTCAACGAGGTACAGGAAGTGACATAAGCCATCTGCATGTTGTAGAGCATCGCAGCAGTGCGGTTATTACAGCAGCCGCTCACAGGCACACGGATGGCCTTGTCTGTGAAACCACGAATCACAGAGCGGACAGACACGCTGATTACCAGTGCAGGGGTTACCGCACGGCAGCCTCCTGTGTTCACACACGCTACAGCAGAGCCAAACTTTTACGCTACAGTTACTAGTGAGTGAGAGAGAGAGAGATCGTCTGGCCCCCGTGCTGCCTTGCACCATAAAACAATTAACCAAAGGGACGGAACCGGGCTACGCACGCCAAGAACAGCAGGAACCTACAGGACAGTCTGTGGTCTGTGTAGAGAATTCCTCTCTGGCCAGTAGGTCACTGTGAGTACTCACACGACTCCCATCATGGTGTGTATGCAAGCCCAGGCCTTATTAATAACTCTATTCATATTTAATACCGCACACTCTCAGCCTCCTTTGGAAGCCAGCCGAGCACTGATCACTCGCCAATGAAATGAACAGATAAAAAAAATTGCGTCACTTGTTGTGTTGTGGGGTTTTTAATTGTTTTTTTTTCTTTTTTGCCCAAGTACTAATTCTCTCTCAGTGCTGGGGGGGGGGGGGGGGGGCAGATATGTGGGGCTTTTATTGAACTTGGCCGTGTAGAGTAGGAGTGGAGGCCCAAGGCAGGAGGTGCCAGACGCTGGTGTTCACCTTTATGGGGAGAGGAAGAGAGGGAGGAGAGAGAAGAAGGAAAGAGGGAGGAGAGAGAAGAAGGAAATAAAAGATGTGGCCTTTTTGGGTCTTAAAATCTCTTCCTCTCAATTCTTCTGTCTTCTCTCTCATTCTCTCTTAGTGTCTCTCCTTCTTCTCTCTCTTGCTGTGTTTCTCTTTCCCTCCTTCTCTCTGTCTCTCTCTCTATTCCTCCTCCTCCTCCTCCTTCTAGCCTCTGGCTATGGTGTAAGTATCCTCTCTGTGCATGACCAGCTGAGTTTATGATGAGGTAGGCTGTGTGTGTGTGTGTGTGTGTGTGCCCGCGTCCATGTGAATGAAACGTGACTGATGGTGTTATTCATTTAGAAGCTGAAGGCTGTGCTTTATCAAAATGGCAGCTGTAATTAAGCTTCCCTGCTATGAGCTGGTCACATGCGTGGATCTGAATCACTAGCATACAGCACACAGGCTCCATGTCAGAACCTGCACACAGAAAGAGTGGCCTGGGGTCACACACACTCACACACACACACACACACACACACACACAGGTGACAGTTTTTACCTTAAAACCCTACAGTAGTAGTACATCATCTTAATGGGCTTATGAACACTTGATGAAGGTTGATATTGCAGCATTCATTACTAAGGGCTTTGCCACGGGCGCAGTCCCTTCAGGCGTTGAGCTATCCGGACTGCGTTTCCCACACCATCCACTGTCCGTTTCCTTTGATTCATGCAGCAGGTTAATGGAGCAGATTGCAGTGCGGCGGGAGACGCCGATGGCCCCGCAGGGCCCAGACCGCGCCGTCTTCTGGTAGAACCTCAGAGCCGATGGCTCGGCGGCTCTGCGTGGACCCCTCTCTCCAGCCCTGCGCTGGACGCTGATTCCTCTTGCAGCGTCACTCCCAAAAGAAATGACCTCACACAGACGGGAGTTTCGGTCCTCGCCTCCCTTCCAAGATATCGTTGACGTTTTTTTCCTCTTTCCCACTCCCTGCTGGGCTGCCAGTTCTCACTCAGACGTTCTCCTTCCTCCACCAGCTCCATGTTTGGTCTGGTAAGGCTTCCTCTTATGAGACACCCGCGCGGCTCTCAGACGCGTCGCCAGCCACCACTAAAGCCTCAGCCAGACTTTCCTCTGCCGCTAATTACTGTTTGGCTGCCATTAGTTGCAATAAAATCCTCCGGCGTGAAAGGCTTTATGGCACTGCCCCCGTTCCCTGTTCTAATCAACGCGCGCCTGAGTCGGGCGGCCGCCGCCATTCTCCCGCCATTCTCCCGCCTCTCTCTCCTCTCTCCTCTCTCCTCGCTTCATCTCTTCTCTTTCGGGTTCATGTCTTCTCTTTCGTTTCTACTCTTTTTTTTTTTCTTTTCACAGTCACCCATAAATTCTGTAAACTAGCCACGTGGGAGCGCTGGTGAGCAGGGGGGGAGGGGCTGGGAGGTGGGTATCAGCAGACAGCTCCTCCTCCCCCTCTGCTCCCTCCTCTCTGGCCGTCCAGCACCCAAATGGAGAGGTGAAGAATGGGAGTGGTGAGGCAGGGGCGTAACTCATCCCCCCCCCATTGGTTCCCTCCGCACCCCTCACCTGCATTGGCCACGCCCGCCTGCCCCTCTGCCTCTCAGCTTAGTGTGTGTGTGTGTGTGTGTGTGTGTGTGTGTGTGTGTGTGGGCGCGTGATGCAATGTTGGCCACATGCGTTGTTTCTGTCTGAGTCTCCAGTATACAGAGGTGCTGTTGTGACTTGATCTTTACTCATGTCTTCTGGTCTCCCAACTTAGATTGTTGCAACCTCAGTGTGTGTGTGTGTGTGTGTGTGTGTGTGTGTGTGTGTGTGTGTATGAGAGAGAGACAGGGAGAGCACAGTTGTGTGTGGGTCATTAGTCTATTCTGAGATATTGTTATGTGCCTGTTCTGCACTGACCTTCTCTTGGGTGGTAGTACTGCCCTAATAATGGAGTGTGTGTCGTGTGTATGTGCACACACACGCACGTGTGTGTTGGTCTTTGTGTTCACTTGGTCTGACTGTTCTCAACTGTTCCCACTACATCACTCCACTGGAATGTTTGGCATTTGTTTGTGTCTGTCTAATGAGCTTTTAAAAAGCAATGTTAATTTTTCTTGTCTTTATCTCATCCCCCCTTTTGTCGATTCTTCTTTTTTCTCCTCTCGCTCTCACTCTCTTTCTCTCTTTATCCTTTTTACTATGGCTTTAACTAAGGGTGTGATATTGACAAAAGATGCATCGATATTTTCTGGGATTTTGTCAATATGTAGACG
Organism: Brachyhypopomus occidentalis; assembly: GCA_020368025.1. Lineage (NCBI taxonomy): Eukaryota > Metazoa > Chordata > Actinopteri > Gymnotiformes > Hypopomidae > Brachyhypopomus > Brachyhypopomus occidentalis. The sequence continues at coordinate 4,525,396 of JAGXOD010001430.1, forward strand.
ATACTTTGCATCCTTCTGAAATGTATTTATAAAGGTTTTGTTTTATGCTAGCTAATATTATTTATTTCATACACTCTTGCTAATAGAATATTAATTGTTGCTTACTAATATGGAATCAACATATATAAGGAATACAGGTCTTACTTACTGACTTCAAACTGAATTGTCGTACGGCGCTTTTTGGCCCGAATGATTCCGCTCAAGAGTGACGGCGCCTGTTCTGTCCTGGACCTCCGCTGGTTGGGCCTGTACAGGATCGCTGCCTTCTGTCCAGGAAAGCTCTTCCCGTTCTTCATCATATTCTGTACGGCGTTCAGTTCACAGATGGCAAACCAATCTTTCGAGCTGTCTTTTAACAGCAGCCGATTTCCGACAGTTTGCAGACTTTTGAGCTGCATCCATCCATCTTTTCCACGCCAAGCCACCTCCACGCGAGCGAGGACGATCCACGTCTATCAATTAAATCCGATGACGTATGTTGCGAGGCTGGCGATGTGTATATCGGGTCTCCTGGCGCTGTTTGTTCAGTCATTTACAACTCGCGTCGTGCGTGTTTTGAGCAGTTACGCGACCTCGCCTTGTGGCGCGGGAAGCACATTCTATTCAGTCTCGTGCTTTTAAGGAGGCAGATGTGTCAAAATGGGATCAGTGTGGGAGCGTTCGAGTTATTTTCTGCTGTGGGGCCGACAGTCTCAAATGACGGCGTCGCTCTGCTACTTCCAGCTGGGCGTATCATCTGAAAAACTGGCCAGAAATATACAGGGCCATTTTTTAATTACTTTGTGCTTATAAGCCTGGACATTGGCTGTTTCTTATGAAGAATTAAACCGGCTGAATGGTAGCAGGGGCCAAATGTTTACCTTTACGTCTTCACCTCACGTGCAGGTGTCACGTGAGCCGGGCACCCGAGGAGCTGTGCGAGTAGATATGTCAACATGGCAGAGCTACAAAATGAAAAGATGAGTTGTCTTGCCAACCACTTTGAGAAAATGGGACATTCCTTTTCTGAATGTTGTTATTTTGGCGTAGACGAAGCTTCGGCGTCTTTCATCCGCGGGTTGACGAAGTGTGGGCATCATCAGAACCCTTCTGCTCTTATCTACTGTTTGAGACTTTTGCTTTCACGTGGGGTCAAGGCAGTCCACTCTGTCTTCTCCTGATTGGTACCCTGCACAGTGAGGTTGATGGTTTCGCCCTTTGACACACCATGGTCAGTGTATGAGATTGATTTAGAAATATATGAAATATATATATTTTTATATCTATATATTCTTTAGATGCTGTGTGTTATGGGCTGGATAGAAGGAGAGTGTGTTCTGTGTTTATCACTCCTGCTTTCTTGCTCCCTTGTCTCCATCATGTTACTTGTTTCCATCCCCTATTCCCTGTCCCCTATTCTCTGCGCACTATCCCTGTCCCCTATTCCCTGCCACTTGTCACCTTCACCTCTTCCCTGTCCTCTTTTCCCAGACCCTTTCCCTTCTCTTGTCCCCTATTCCCTGTTCTGCTGTTCCCTGGTCTGTATTCCCTGTCATTTCCATCATGTGTGTGAGATACTGTTGCTCATTGCCCTTATGAAACGCTACGCCCTTGTACGAGAATACTGGGACGTGTGGGATCTGTGGGAGGTGGCAGAAGGCCACCTTGGTAGTGGAAGCGTCCCAAACCGCCCCTGGAGAAAAGCAAACCACCCCCCTGACCATAGCACCGTCCCGACAAAGCGGACCAGGCCACGTGACCTCTCACCCCAACCAGACACTCCCTCTCCGCACGCCCTCCGTCTGGGTGGTGGGGTGGTCATGGGGCTCATTAGTGGGACACCACCAAAGATGGTGTTTGTATGTGTGTGTGTGTGTGTGTGTGTGTGTGTGTGTGTGTGTTCTTGCAAGCGGGCGAGAAGAGATTGGCAGGCCCTTATCAGCACTGTGGCACCATCTCTACTGCGGGACATCACACTGCATTGGAGCAGGGGCAGAGTGTTATATAAACAAGCCATTTGTTGTGTCTAGAAAGCCGGTTTTATTGTACCCCCCTGACAAAGTTGTACATAATTATTTATTTACTTATTTAATAATTTTTCTTTGAATCCCATGAAAATGTCATTAGTGTACGTCTCTCCGCAGACCTTGTGTACCGCACTGCAGTGTTGATTAGCCCTGCATCTGTAGCTACAGCCCACAGCAGTTTCTGCTTCATATATTCTACATATATTTTCCTTTGCATATCGAGTGCTGTTGTGAAATGAATCCCTTGCTGCGCACTGTAATAAAGAATGGCGATGTTGGGTTGAGTCCTGTTTCTCTGGTTTAGGCCAACCTGGCTGTGCACTGCTGGTAGTGATGGTATGTGCGGTATGTGCGGTATGTGCGGTAGTGAGAGCAGCTCGTCGTGCTTCAGGCCGGATGTTAGCAGGTTAGCAGGCCGAGACCAGAGCGGCTTCCTTGCGGTTGTATTGTGGGGTATTGCAGGTTAGCTGGCCGAGACCAGAGCGGCTTCCTTGCGGTTGTATTGTGGGGTATTGCAGGTTAGCTGGCCGAGACCAGAGCGGCTTCCTTGCGGTTGTATTGTGGGGTATTGCAGGTTAGCTGGCCGGATGTTAGCAGATTAGCTGGCCGAGACCAGAGCGGCTTCCTTGCGGTTGTATTGTGGGGTATTTCAGGTTAGCAGGCCGGATGTTAGCAGATTAGCTGGCCGAGAGCAGAGCGGCTTCCTTGCGGTTGTATTGTGGGGTATTTCAGGTTAGCAGGCCGGATGTTAGCAGGTTAGCTGGCCGAGAGCAGAGCGGCTTCCTTGCGGTTGTATTGTGGGGTATTGCAGGTTAGCGTGCAGCGTGGAGATTAATGTCCTGTGTGCTGTTTGGAGATTAGGAGTTTAGTGTGCTGTCGTGAGGCCTGTCTTGCTCTTTATGTACGTTATTGGCCACACTCTGGATTTATCATTCTGGTTGTATATGGATCACATCAATTGCCTTGCTTATATATTTGTATGCATAACTGTGAGCGTTTGTGCTTGCCTGAATAACAAGAATGTGTGTTTTTTTGTAGACTTATGGATGGTAGGGGGTGAGCGTGCCTGAAGTCAACCTCTGTTTAATGTGTGATTGTAGAGCTGGATGCACATTCAAATTAACTGTGTGTGTGTGTGTGTGTGTGTGTGTGGAGCAGCAGCATGGACCGTATCCAGCAGTTGCGGAGGGAGTACCAACAGGCCCGGAGAGAAGGAGCTGCTCCACCCTATGAGGAGTTGGAGGCCCGTCGCCGGGGGTTTGAGCCTGAGCCGCTACGGGTGAGTCTGTTTGCCTAACCCCACCCAACCTCCGCCCCGTCTCCATCTCACCCTCCCTTCCCCTGACACACACACACACATATACATATAAACACAGCCGAATGTGGCACTAAATGGGTTTTATCCAAATTCTGTTTTGCTATGTAATTTCCTGCCTGACAGTATATTTGCTGTCCATGCTACTTTCATTTCCCTGCTGCCTGGCTGTGCTCTGCCGTCTTCCCATAAACCCCGGCACTGGGTGACTAATATCAGTTGCCCGCTCAACTCCGTCCACCCCCACCCCCCCCCCCCCCCACCCCACCCACCCTACGTCCATGCCCCGCCCTACGTCCATGCCCCGCCCTGTTCCTGCTCCGGCTAAACTCGCCCCCTTCCTCCTGCAGTCCTCTCCCGCATCGCCATCCGGCCGGCGCCGCGCGATTTGCATTCGCCGAGATCACATCGCGGATCTCTGGGAGAAGGATCGATACTTGCACCTTTCTCAAATTCAAACGAGGACCCCCACTGTTTGTTTTGAGCGGGAGGGAGATGAGGGACTGTGGGCGCCCGGGAGGAGAGGCGCAAACGGAATTAAACTGCCTCCAAACAGCAATCACCCGGGCTAATGAGTATGCTCGTTACCGCCTCCCCTGCATTTCTTCATCTGCCTTTGCTGCCTGTGCTTATTTATCTGTTTATTCCGCGCTAATTTATTCGCCAACGGCAGGAAGCCAGCGCTTTCAACGAGTCAAAACGAAGCGAAGTTATCGTGAGCCGCGTCTGTGGCGGAGGGGAGGCGTGCGGTCCGAGTGCAGGTGGCCCCCGAGCCTCTCATCCCGCCCCCTCTCTTAACACCTGGAATGCCTGACCGACATTCGGGTCAGAACCGTTACAAAGCAGCAAAACACTGACAGAGGGTGGGGACAAGCAGCAGGCTTACGCCTAAGGCGGGGAAGAGGAGATAAATCGACAGGGTGGTCCTACTGAGCCTTAGCGAACACACACACACACACACAAACACACTCATACATCTCCTTTCCACACCCTCCCCTGTAGTGACTGTCTCACCATCACTGCCTTCACTGTAGTTATAAATAGTCTTCTAGTCAGACAGAATGTCAGCCTGCTGGTATTAATATTCCATAGATTGGTAGCATGCTCGTAAAAGGCGTCTTTTTTATTGTACACTGTTCAGGAAGACAACAGAAGTAAAAAAAAAAAAACAACAGAACTGTGGATTAGGTAACATTCCAGATTAGGTCTGTCAGATGACTGTAAACACAGAGGCTCATTCTTTCGCATGTACAGTCCTCTTGTTCCTTGTGCCGTTGCCTTATTTGGTAAATGTTTTTACCACTTCTCCGTTCATCACTTTTCCGAGAGAGGTATGAGTCCTCCGCTGATGTCATGGCGTGGCCGTTGTGCAACTCTGGGCGTCGGGGTGGAAGGCAGTAGCGCAGAGGCGGGAGGCCGGGCTGGCGACGGCACTGGGAGACGGGCGGGGCGAGGGAGAGCGAGCGGCACGTCAACACCCTGACGGATAACTCCACCGCCTCCTTAAGACCCTCCGGTGTCACGCACCGCCCGCACCACACTCAAGACACTGTCAGCAAGCGGAGGACTGGTGACTCAGACTCCTCGCGCTGCTCCTCGAGTAGGACGAAATACGTTTTTTGACCTCCGAGTGACCCCGGCTGCTGTGATGTCACCGCGTGGGAGTAAGGCCATGTCAGCGATCAGTCTCGGGACGCACGCGCTGGTCTGTTGATCACGAAGCTGAGGAAGCAGAAGGAGAAGTGTTCGCTTCGCTCGGCCACCCTCGGCGCGCCGTGCTTCTGTTCCCAGGAGCCTCTTTGTGTTTAGCTCTGCTGCCATGAAATCCTGCACAGTGCCTCTCACTGCTGTGTGTCGTGTGTGTGTGTGTGTGTGGTGTGTTTGGGCTTTTGAGGTTACCACTCTCTCCTCTCCTCCTCTCTCCCCCTCTCTCTCACTCTCCATTCCTGAAGAAAAGGCATACCGTCTGGTGAACAAACCAGCGGCGGTGGTGGTGGTGGTGGTGTGTGTGTGTGTGTGTGTGTGTGTGTGTGTGTGTGTGTGTTGCCAATTAGGCCCAGGCACTATATATATATATATATATATTTTTTTTTTACTCACTAATGAATCCAGGCTAAAATGACTCATGGACCTTTACTCCTCACAGATACATCCATGAGCGTGTAGCAGGATCTGAGCTGCATGGAGAAATGCTGTGGTCTTGTGACTGTAATGCAGTTAAGGAAGGAATGCTAATGCTAGCTCTCCAAGCCGGCCGCCCTGAGCTTAATTAGGGGGCATGGATGCCACCAGGCTGTTTACTGTACAGCTCTGCCCCCTGTCCTGGTCTCTGTCTTTCTCCCTGAATCGATGTAGCATGTGTGAGAAAATCTTGCAAATCTGTCAGGCACTCTCTCACCGGATCCAGCGCTGCTTCCTCTGAGGGGCTGGGACACCATCCAGACCTGACTCACAACCTCAGCCAGCAGAACCGTCCTTGACCTGCTCACACACACACACACACACAATGGAAAAAACCTGTCTCACTTTCAGCCCCATGACAACTTCTGCCAATATTAAAGTGTTTTCCCTGAAATTCTTGTGCTTGGACAGACTGTTTGTTTATTGTATTCCAGTATGAGACTGGCTCTCTCAGTGGAAGTGTCACTCCTCAGTTGTGGTTCGAGTCAGATTCATATACCGGTAGTGATGGCGCCTGTAATGGGAGTGAGTTACATTCCCAGCGTTTTGCCTTCGTTCGACCCCTGGTCCTTCATTGCTACTGGCTCTGCCTCAGTAGCATCTTTGTGGAGTCGGGGTTGATCTGGGCAGAGGAGTAACAGGATGTCCAACAAGGCCTTTGATGCAGCTGCCGCGAACCTCAGTTCTCACGTTAGCTCCGGCTCAAAATTAGCCAACGAGCCACCATGGAGGGTCCCCGCTGAGGCATGTAACAATGAGCAGCGGCCTTAAGCTTCCTGTCGGCTGGGGAGACTGGTGCGCGTGTCCTGCCTCCAGGCCGCAGCTGGGGGGGAGGAGACAGGACAGGGACACACGAGAGACACTCTCAGACCGAAGCATCACGATGACCCAGTTTGGCTCCGCTTCACCCCCGACGTCCCTTCCCTCCCCGCTGGCTCAACGAGGCCACGAGCGGCCGGGTCCTCCCGCAGAACACCTGCCGGGCAAACGCCATGTCATCGCCCCCGCAGACGGCAGGGCCTTCCAGGGGACGCTGGAGGTTCGCCCCCCCCCCCGAGCCCTGCGGTTTGGCCCTGCCTGGTCACGGGGGGCCATGCTCACGGCTACTACCACAGCTGCTCCTCCTGTTTTCTCCTGCCTTTGTCCTGCTCCCAGAATGGGCGGAGGGCCCTTGGAGAACATCTGGGTCTGCTTACTTCAGCCGCAGACGAAACTGCCAATGGAGCAAATACAATGAGATTATACAAAGCCAGCAAGCGCCTGCCAATAGGAGGCTTCAGTTCCAGTGTGTTGTTGGAGCGGGTAAAGAATGAGTGTGTTGTCTTTCAGAAATGGAGGTCATGTTTTTTTTTTGGTGTGTTTTTTTTTTTTTTTTTTTTGGTTTGTTTGTTTGTTTGTTTGTTTTAACTTGCGAGGACGGTGATGTTTCTTGAAAAGGCCTGTCAGATGTGTCGAAAGGCTGTTGGCTCTACACCTGTTTTGAGATCACAACAGGGCAGTTCTTTGTTGCTTAATTACATTCTTATAGTTTCCTGACAAATTCCTGGCAAATTCCAAAAGTTTGTTGGTTTGGCCAAATGTTGTTTGTAGAGATATTAATTGGAGTTATCTGCTGCCGATGAAAGCTGTGTGTTTTACAAAACTGGTCAAGTCCCTTCCCCACATTCACCTTGCTGTCGCACACGGAGTCGGCCGTGGGAGAGCACGGGAACTCTGCTCTAATTTGGCAGCGACGGGCTGCCCCCTGATCACCATGTGGCTCTGATGAGATTACAGCCCTGGGTAATTCATTTTCAGCCTAATTTTCTTCTTAATTGACTTTCGTGGTGTCTTTCTGAGCTCCATAGCAGCTGGCGTACCTGACGCCTCCTGCGTGCCGTCTCCGGTAGCGACGGCGCTGGACGCGCGAGTGTGGCTTGGGGCGTGAGGTCGGCCGGCAGCTTGGGCACAGCCTGTGATTGGATAAAAACTTCTGATGGGGTCAATACTCGCTTGGCTTTCCGTGCTGTTCTTGAACTTGCGAGACAGGCTGAGGTCAGCAGGTGGATCAGGCGTGCCTGCCGTGACTAAGGGAGACATGTCTAAGTGAGGAGGGGGACAGAGTGGGGGACAGGGAGGGGGGACATCCTGCCAGCCCTGTAGACTCGTCCAACGTCCAGCGCTTGGGTGTCGTGTTATGACTCACCTTTTGAAACAGAACATTTCAATCATATTACCCAGCTTTCTGCTTGCCCTGGAATTCCCCAATGTAGGAAGCATGGCGATTAATCACCAGAAGCGTCTCAGAATAGCCTGTTCAAATACGCGGTCTGCTGAAAGACGCGTTTCAGTAGAACAGCGACACAGATAATCCAAGATCCAGCAACTGAGACAGTCACATGTTGTGCAATAACCGTCTTGTAAAGGAAATGGCTGTTGCTAGTCAAACAAAAACTTCTCTATACACTTCCTCAGTTCGGCCAGTGGGAATGGATTGTCAGGTTTGACATGTGGTCGGGCAGTTAAGACTTCAGCGTTTCCCCTCTTCACATCACCCCATACCGTAAGCCGTAAAAAATAAAAGCTGGTGGTTAAGATGGCCTGTTAATGCTCTGATGTGTCTCTCTATCAATCATTTTTTTTACTGTGGCTGAATCTGTCTTTCCTCTCCCTTTCTTGCGTATGAAACATTAGGGCATATGTCGGGCCCAGCTAAACCATCTGATGGTGATGTAACTATGTCTGGGGGGGCGTCCCCCCCCCCCCCCCCACCATGGGCAGGATGCGTCTGGCCTGCAGAGATCATTGCAGAGCAGGATCCTTCCATCTGCCTGCCCCACCCTGCTCCACCTCACGCTCGAAGCTAACGTACGAGTGCGAGTCTCAGCCCATTGAAGCGTCCCCGCTGTAGGATGAAGAGAGTCGGAAGAGTCGCGATTGGACAGAAGCCCCTAGGGGGCCACTGGGGAGGTGGAGGTGACGTATTGGAGGTGAAGAGGCTCCTGCTGACACTTGCATGCTGTCAGCATGTTTTTACCTCATCTAACAAAAAAGAGGCCAGTCAGGGTCAGAGCCGCAGCGACACACCCACCCCCAACCCAAACCACCACCCCAAACCCCACCCCCAACCCAACACCACCCCCAAACAAAACCACCACCCCAACCCAAACCACCACCCAAACCCCACCCCCAACCCCCCATCTAAACCTCAACCCCCACCCATACCCCACTCTCAACCACCACCACCACCCAAACCACCACCCCCCACCCTAAACTGTACTGACTGACTGGACTCCACGCTTTGTTCCTTTCTGTTCCTGCCGTTAAAAAAAAACTATGAATGGAAAATAACACTCGAAATCGCTAGTAGAGGCTCTAATGGTTATTTGCGGTTTGAGCTCTTGGCATTTGCACAAAGAGAAGAAAAGACGCCGCAGACCCCCCAAGACCCCCCCCCCCCCCTACCCCCACCCTCACGCATGTGCGCGGAACCGACGGCTCCGTGTGGCCGATCGTATCTGCACAGAAGCTCCCGCGCGGCTGGATTACAGCTCGCCCTCAAATACTGTTCAGTCAGTCGGTTGTTTCCCCGGCCAGCTGCAGCTCAGAGTCGGCGCGGAAAAAGTGCTGACATCCCTGGTGTTGGGGATTTGAATACCGCAGGAGAGATTAATTCAAAGACTTTCATGCCTGCTCATTGTTTAATGTTTAAAGTACAGCATGTGGAACACCGCGTGCCAAGTAACTTAACCTTCATTTAACTTGGCTGACGAACAGTGAAAGTGCCCTCGAATGAATTTTAGCTTTAGTTACATGAATACACACCCTCGAGTTACAATAACACCCAGGATGTAAATGTAATAAAAAACAAACCAACAACATACTTTTAAGTTCTTGAGGCGACCTTATTGAGACAACAATGTGTCTGACCAGAGCGTGAGAGGAGGTATGACTAATATTTAGACAGTGCCCTCTCCAAACCGCCTGTCAGCTGCTCTGTTGATGTAAGACTTCAGGTTTGTTATGGGTGAAGCCAGCCCACTTCAAGCACAGTTAATTATTCCGTTAGTCTTGCTGCCGAGGCGCCATCTTGCTTCCCTGGCCGCACCTCGGGGCCTTTATGTTTCCCTGGGTTTTGCTCTAGCAGGAGAAATGGCGCAGGCTTTGTGTTGGCGTGGCGTTTGAGTGAGCCGAGAGGGACGCCGAGACGGAGCTTTTCAGCGAATGGAAATGAAGAAATGAATCAAAACGCCTCGACTGACTCCTTCAGTTACACCAGCGGGAACGGATCGTCCTTCAATAGAGAGCAGAGCGGCAGAGTTTCAGGCCATGTATTGTAGACCACATGTTCCCACGTGGACGAACAATGGGATCTAAAGAAACGCCCGTGAGTTTATGTTCTGTAATGCCTTTTCTGCTCTAAGGTGCTCTGCCCCCTAAGTAATCACGAGTTTAATCTCCTCACAAGAGAAAGAGACGATAAAATTAGGGAGTGGTTACAATACCTATAATCTAGCGGTATATATTTGAACCGCTTGCCATACTGTAAACTGAACCACGTTCCACATTGTAATCATGAAGAAATTGCTATATACGAGTGGACCAAGTTGTTCGTTCCCATGCGTAGCACAGCCTGATGTTTTAGGCAGCAGCGAGCGAGAGCAAGTTAATCACAATGTTCTCACATTGAAACCCAGACTAAAAGTAGCTCCTCCTGTCCTCCCAGGCTAGCCTGATCCAGCAGGTTCTGACCCGTGTCAGGCACTTCGACCCGGGCTCCCAGCCACATGATTAAAGGGGTGGCCTGGGGTTCTGATATGGGTGTGGGCTATGGCCCAATTACAGGCCTCGCGATGCAGATGCACGGAGGTTTAGATGGTAGCAATCAGACCAGTGACTGTTGTTGGAGTGTATCAGATCGAGGTGGAGTAGGCGGAGTTAAGGACGGTTGGAGAGCCGCAGGGGTTTGACGAAGGAGGCTGACATTTCAGTGGTCTTTGTGTTCTTGTGAGGGAGTGAGATAAAGAGAGAGATAAAGAGCATGTTTAGTGTGTGTGGAGTGGTTCTCTGTGGCTGCTCTGCACTCTGGGAAATGTGGTTTAACTAGACCAAACTAACCAGAAGGCATAAAGAACGATGCAGGAAACAGAGAAAGGATGAAAATAATATAGTGAGAGGGCAGGGAAAGAGAATTAGACACAGGAAAGGTGATTGCGGCAAAATAAGGATCGCAGAGCGATAGAGAGAAGGCGTGCGTAACGATGGTATGCCTGTCTTTTCCATTCGTTCCACTGCATAGCGGGTCAGAGGTCACAGCAGACAGGGTCAAGTGGAGAATAACTCAATCAGATGACTGAGCTCAGTCAGTGCAAGGGAGAGAGAGAGCAAGAGAGGGAGATAGAGTGGGGTAATGTGTTCAGTAGTAAATGTGGAATTTTAATTGGATTAAAGGCGAGTTTGACCTCTGTCTGCCCATTGGCCCCACGGATGGCCAGCATTCCTCCATTTGGATGGTCAGTCTGGAGTCACATCTCATACAGACGGGTCACACCTCCTCATGTGACTGTCTTCTCAGACAGCTCATAGCACCTGGCGCTGGGTAACACGCCTTTAACTTGTTAAGAGTGAATAAGTTGTGTTTCATGTCTAAGTAACCAATTACCCGATCATCAAGGCTAACCTTGACGCCAAAAACCCTGGCCTGCTTCAGAATGTGTGAACGCTTGGCCTCTGATTAGGATGGCACCCCTTGCTGGAGCTAATTGTCGGTCTTCGTGAATCGTTTTGGTCAAGCTACCCTTGTGACGACCAACTCTCCCAGCATGTAATGTAGCATATGAGTGGCTTATTCATGTGTAGCCATTTTGCTTCGTGTTTGCAGAGGTTGCTCTACCAATACAGGTCAGCAGTGAGGAGCTACAGCACATCCCGTGGGCTTTCACCACAGCTGCGGTTAGATCCGGCTCTGATTACAGCCGGGACTGTGTGGAAGCTCTGAAGGTGTGGTGGGTTTGCTGGGGGGTGTCAGGTACAGAAACGGAGGCTCTGCCAGTGCCTGTAGCGCGTGGACCTTTGCTATGCTAACCCACGCTAACCTCTCCGTAGCCCAGCGGAGGCTGATTGAGCGAGCGGCGGCCCGATCCCAATCACCGCGTCTGGGGTCGCGCGATAACTGCGCGACACTCGGCTGCGGGGTGTGGAGACGTGACCCCGTGGCTGGCGTTTAATCTGATTACAAAGAAGTTCTGCCTCCGAGTGCAGCTACTGCAGATGAGGATGGGTGAAGGTTTCTGCACGCACTCACTACCGAACGATTACAGCCGCTTTTGTAATGTAAAGGGTTTTTTTTTTTTTTTTCCTTCTCCCCTTAACCCATCTGCCCTCTCCAAGGGGCCACCGAGCCCCGGTGGTGACACTGTGTCTGTGTGGGGCCTATCTGAATATCCCACCTTGTGTAAAAGGACCAGTTTTTTAGGCTTGTGATTCTAATAAGCATTAGAAAGCTTAGGGATATACTGGATGTGTGGTAGTGGGGGACGTAGCGGGATCAAGGCTTTTAAGGTGCTTTGTTATTCTGGTAACCCCGCAAGGGTGCGTTGTCACTGCCTCATACCAGTTGTTAGAGGCCACGCCCCCCCACGGGTTTCTCCTTCAGCAGGACTGTGCCGGCTTATCGTCTTAGCGCTAGCCCACCCAAGTCCCCTCAGCCCAGCCTCCGCGAACGTGAGTGGGCCTCCTCCACTGGCGGCTCTCCGGTGTAGCGTAGGCCTGGCCCTCGCCGTTCTTCACTTGTCCAACAACCGTCGTGCTGCTCGGGTTGACTTTAATGGCCGCCGTCTCGTGTGGCTCTCGCGTGGCGCTCGCATGGCTCTCGTGTGGCTCTCGCGTGGCTCTCGCGTCACAATGGCCACGGCGAGGCCGTTCGGTGGAGCACACAGAGGCAGTAACGGCGCGGGCCTGAGCGTGTTATGTCCGTGGCGGGCCCGGCACCAAGCACTCCGCAGTGCTGGATAACGAGCGCCTGCCGTACTCGCGCTGCGCGAGCTGAATAATGATGCAGAGCTCTAAAGCTCCATCACTGCTGTAACACCATCATAGCCGCGGCGCTCGCTCTCTCTCGCCACTCGCTCACCGCCACTTTTTCTCAGGTCTCCCACTTCAGCAGGTTCTCTCATTTCAACACCTGAATTTAAAGTGGGGGAAAAAGAGAAATCAGGGGCACAAGGTTTCCTCTTCTTTTCATTAGAAAAGGCTTCTCACACACACTCTCTCTCTCATATACACTCTCTCTCTCACACACTCTCTCTTACACACTCTCTCACACACACTCTCTCACACACTCTTTCTCTCTTTCTCTCACACTCTTTCTCTCTCACACACACACTCTCTCTCCCTCTCTCTATCCTTCTCTCTTCCTTCCATGTTCTTTTCTTTTTTGCACATTATTCTCTTTCCTCCTTCTTTTTTTTTTTTTTTTTAAGACTCAGCCATTAATCCGTTCCTTTGCGTTCCCTTCCGGGCAAATATGTGATCGGTTTGGCGATTCATCTTCTGGTCATGAAAACCTTTTGCTGTCTGTGCTGGAACCAAACCACCTCTTGCTCAGACAGCCCTTCTTATTTTGGCTTCTTATCAGTCTTTGGGTAGTCCGTGTGCTACCTACCGCCAAGCTTTTGTTTAGCCCGTAGCTCAGATATAATGGCTATACTGTAGATGTGACTGTCTCGGATCACTGAACATCTTTTCTACCCGCTGTCCAAGACAGTCAAGAGTATATGGCCCAGTTCACAGAGAAGCACCTATTTATGGGCTCTTGCCAGGATCCTTCTTAATGAGTAACGTGTTGTGTGTTGGCCTGTTTGCGGGAGCATATCAAGAGTGTTCCATAAAATTAATAATATTAACTACAGAAAAAAATACTCCTGCTAAAGAAATCTCCAGAATAATTCCCTTGGAAGCCGAGAAGATGAATCTCTTCAAAATAAACTGTCATAAGGCTGAATGACTATGGTGGAAAAAAAATAATAAATGAACTATTCATCATGAAGTCTTTCATAGTCATTTATTATAAACCAGTAAGTGCTGAGAGGCAAGTGTACTTTTCTTTGTAAATGCTTAGCAAAGATTATTATAAGTAACTCTTAATGATGACGGAAAGGACACTATTGAATAGTCTGGTATAATTCGGTGCTATTGAAAATCACGATCATTTGTTCACTCACGTGTTTGAACATGAGCCAGGATCTTTAGCTACCCAACCATGGAATGCTGGTCATATTTAGAAAAATACATTTCATATCACTTTATAAAATGGTTCCACTCCTCTGTCATTTCCCTATCATGGGACTTTTCTGTCCTTGTAGTCCATGTGTTCCAATCTAACGTTTTCAGCTTTGCACCGTTTAATTGAGCTCTCTACCAGTGACACATAAATATCATTTTTATACATTTTTTCTAGCTCAAAGGAATTTCTGACCTGCCCTTCTTGAGCAGAGTTCTCGAGAGGATAGCAGTGTTGAAGGTGAGGAGCCCAGGTTATACATTCACTTGACCTCTGACACAGAAGACTGGCTCTGCCCTTGGAGGAAGTGGATTGGTCGACATTGTCTGGCCCTGTAACAAGATAAAAAGCTAAACTGAGCCTTTTGAATTTTGCCATGCTTAAAGTGCCTTAAGCAGTCTTAAAGATGGCCTTTTTACTGCATTAGCTTTGAAACACTACCAATAGATTACAGTTAAGAGAAAGTGCACCAGAATATTTACCAGAATATTTACGTGGGAAGAGGGAGAACATCGGTTTCTCCTGGCACCATTACATTAGACGCCTGATAAATTTAAGCTTGATTTCAGAATTATTCCATCGTGTTCTAAGGTACTCAACAGTCCTCCATCTCCTTACGTTCCTGAGTGCCTGGCAGATTGCCTGTGATAGTGCAGTGTAAGTGTAGTAAGTGTGGACTTGTTGAATATGCAAAGAGCCAAATTCAAGAAAACTGTGGTGGCGGAATTTCTGTCATCACCGAGCCGAAATTCCGAAAGCACTTTCATTAGATATTCGCCACCTGCTTTAAAAGGATACTTTAAAAGTGTCTTAATTTGCTTTTTACTTCTAAAATCAAAATTCGATTTATGCATTTCTCTTTTAAACAAAAACGCACATTTTACTTTCGTTTTCCATTGTAATGTTAATGGTTGCGTTGACTGGTTCATTTTCGCTGCTTGTATGCTTTAGTCTTCTTGTGCTCTCGGTAATATATTTTTAAAAATGTTGTCATTTATATGGAGTGGTATTATTGCTCATTGTTGCACTCTTGAATGGTCTTTCTGAGAAATCCTCTCCTTTGCATGTAGGTAGACTCGTATGAGCCTCGGTGTCTGTGTGAAGGCCTTTGTCCATCGTCCCTCACCCTCTGGCCATCACAGTGATGTCCACACCGCTGCTCCTGCTTGCCAAGTCATCGTCTCTTTTGTTTTTGTTTTTTACGGGGTGCTTAATTGCTTGTTTATGCGCCCCGTGATATTAACGGCGTCCTTGGTAAGGCTTGTGTTTTGCAGCTGGCCGGATTTCTGGACCTGGACCGTCTCATTAATCGCTGGTTTTACCAGCCCAAGGCAGAATGGCATGCCCAGGGCGTGGAAGGCCAGAGTGGGGCAGATTACTCAGGGAAGCCTTTTGTCAGCACAAGGACCCTGGAGCTCTGTGAAGACTAGTATGACTTTGAAC
Source organism: Brachyhypopomus occidentalis (assembly GCA_020368025.1). NCBI lineage: Eukaryota > Metazoa > Chordata > Actinopteri > Gymnotiformes > Hypopomidae > Brachyhypopomus > Brachyhypopomus occidentalis. The sequence continues at coordinate 4,540,601 of JAGXOD010001430.1, forward strand.
CGATTTCATAGTGCATAACATCCATTCGTTAGCCCTTAACCGCCTCTCTGACAGTTCTGTTAAGAGTGTTGCATTTCAGCATAGATCTCTCTGTGAAGGATGAGCCAATGTCCCCTTACTTGGAATCACAACTATCAGAGCTCTGTTATAAGCACAGGAACAGCAAGAGTGTTTACCTTTTTTTCTGTGTAACCAAGTGTTTTGTTCTTGTAGGTACATTATTTGAAATCTTTTCAGATAAGTTGGACTGACTGTACTTCCCCAAACTGTCCAGTCTCCTGATTTGCAAACATGTTTCGTCGGTTGTCAGTTTTAAAAAATTACATTTGACCTTTTTCATTGCAATTATTTTTTATTATTTACTATTATTTGTTATTATTTTTGTGTAATTGTGTTTTCCCTGCTGTGTGTATATGATGTTATTTTGTTGCGTGTGGACACGGTCAGGTCAGCTTTCTAGTCTTAATGACAGGAAGCCTATTGTACTGACTTCTGTTAATCCTGCTTTGAATATGATCCATGCAGTTCTCTAATTACTCCACGTTCTGCTTTGGGTTGCCAATTGGTTTGGCTTCTTGTCTGTTTACACTGAATCTGTTTTTCTTGATAGAATCCTCTGAAAATTGGTGGCAAGGATCAGGACGGCCTGCAGTCTGAATGAACTTACTCCCTCTTGTTAGCGTTCAACTTTGTGATCAATTATTCATTGAAATGACATCACCAAGGAGTTGTGACGGCATGACGCCATTTCGCCTGCTCTGTACCGCCACTTCCTGAACCAGGAGTGTAGCGTGTCTCGTCCGCTAGTCAGCCAGAGCAGCCCCCCGCTGGGCAGCGCTAGTCGGCTACGTTCCCCTGAACACTAGATGCTAATCGGTCTGTTGGGCTTCACAGCATGCACGAGCTGGGTCACTGCTCAAGACACACACCCCTCCCCACAACTCAAGACACCCCTCCCCACCTCCGCACAACTGACCACCTGACATGGACGCTGAGCCCCTGACCCCAGGACAGCTATTACAGAAACCATGCTAACCACCCGCTGTAGTTACATGCTATTCAGATCACCTCTCGCAGCTGCCGGCATCACGTTACAGTTGGAGCCAGACTGAACCATATGGAAGGGCTCATAGGGGTCAGTGGAGACGATGGATAAAAATGACTAAATTAGGGTTGGGGAGACAGGAAAAGGGAAAGGAAAAGCATTGTTGAGACGTGTGTTTGTGGCTAATGAGTACTGGGACTGAAAGGACTGGAGGGTCTGGGAGTGGTTAGACGTAATGAGGGGTGCAGCTTTACCCCAGTGGTATTACTATAGTGGGACTTCAAAGACTCGAATGCCACCCAAAGCTCAGGAATTCCGGATGGAGCCGGAGTTCGGTGAGCCCTGGTTAGGGATTCACCATGGTCGTTCCACGGAGAGGCCCTCAGACCGTCACCCTGCACCTGGCTTCCGGCGCAGCCCGTGTAGCCCAGTTCGCAGAAAGCAGCTGTTCTAGAATGTTCAGCCATTTTCGTTTTAGTTACTTTAGTTCCTTCTAGAACTTCAGGACTGAGAGCTGCTGTATCGTTTAGGTACAAGAGAACATTTTTTTCTTGTCAGTTCCTCTAGTTGCTTCAAGTTCGTTTCAGCACGTTTGTATGTTTGATGTGTCTATTACAGAAGTGGCACGCTTGCTTTATGCCTGCCGTTTATAACAGCTCCCAAAGATAAGTGTGAACATGTTTTATTCAGCTCTTCAGTTGACAGAAAGCCTTGCTAAGGTCAAGAATTTTATATCTATGCACCAAGAGCAAAACAGCCAACAGCAAAACAAAAAAACACAAGGCAAAAAACAACCCCAAAGATGTTATGGCTTAATAGGTGTCTGTTTTATAGGTGATCTAAAAGAAGTCTGCGCATCTAAAAACGTATTAGCATTAATAGGCTCCTTGCTTAGACTACTGCCCCGCGACCTAGACCCGGATAAGCGATTGCAGATGCATGGGTGGATGCAGGCTGAGCATTTTGGAGTTGTACCAGGAATGAGTCCACTTAGCACAAGTCTTGAGTCTCAGTTTGGTTGGCTCCTCCTCCAGAGGCGGGCTTTTAGCTGTAGACCCCGCCCAATGCTGCTTGCCTGAAGTGCCTCAAAGGCTCCATCTGCTCCCATCCCAGGCGTTTGGCGTGGGGTAAACCGTGGCCTTGCGGCGCCTTTGCTCAGCTGTGCTTTGGAGTGAAGACCACTCTGTTGTTGGTCGGCTTGCTCTGTGAAAGAAATGTCCATTTAGACCTTTAATACATGTGGGTTCTTACAGTTATCTGACTGATGGCAGCTGAGAGTCTGCTGTGGAGCGCTGCATTATCTCTCACTCGCCTGCCCTCTCACCGCTCACCGCTCCCCAGCCAATGGGACCTCCATAATGGGCAGTAATGCACTTTAACGTCATGCTGTTGATTACAGCGCAACTGAATGTCACAGTGCTACTTCGCTTCGTGTCAGAACGGTGCAAATTCGCACCTAAAGAGAACACCGGGTAATTATCTTCCAAGACTACCTCCGACTTCCCCTGGCTGGGGCGTCATAGAAACGGGGGCCTTTAGCCTTTGGGGTTGATTTTGATATGTCGCCGGAGTGGCAGGTGCCGTTGGCTAAAAAAGAGCAAACACTTGTTTGTCCCCATCTCTCTATTCAGATATATTCTCTCTATTCCACTCGGTTCTTGGCGGACAGACGGGCTCAGGTCGTGACTCTTTGGGCGTCGGCCGGTCTGCAAACAGGAGCAGTGGCTTTTGAAATGCAGCCCGTGGCGTGAGCGGCTCTTGGGGGAGAGTGACGGGTGATTTGCAGACAGACCGGGGTCGGCGGGGCCCCGGGGCCGTGGGGATTGGCGCTGGCAGGCAGGTTGGGTTTAAACCAAGCGTTCTCTGACTGGCAATCATCTCCACAAGGGAGAGAAAGGAGCCTCGCTTCCATCCCATTACACCTTCATCTCCACCTGTCCGCCCAGCCAGCTGCTACCCACTCTGACTCGCACGCACACTACGCCGGCCACACATGCACAGCCCCCCCCCCCCCCACACACACACACACACACACAGAGTCATAGAGATGGAAGATCCTTACATACACACACACACACACACATGGACACTTGTGTGCCAGTTCCTTTGCACATACAGAAATCACCTATATAGAAAGAAAGAGCCCTCAGACAGACAAACATGGAGTGGGGCAGACACCAGGGACACTAGGGGCCACAAACACAGCAGGAGACATCCAGTATGGTGCTGATGCTCTGGCCCACACACACCTGCACCCAGAGATGCTCACGTGTAGTATTATATGTTGCCTGCGTTGCGCAAACTGAAAAAGTGCGTGCGCACACACACACTTGGGTAAGACGATATCACAGGGCCTAAGATTTATTTCACCAAGCACATCGGCTTTAATCTACCTGTGCTTTGGGTACTCTTCGCCATAAATTTGCACGCTGTCCTTGAAAGAACTCAAGGTGGGTACCTGATAAGGGGGGGGGGGCAGCAAAAAGAGTGAGGAAAACGTAGGGGTTCAGGGGGCTAGAGATAATGTCCTTAAACCATTGCCACCCAGCTAGACCCCCCCCCCCCCACACACACACACACACTTCCCATCTTAAAAGTTCCCCTCAGGGATTAGGAGAACAAAAGCAGGTGAATTCCCAGGAAGAGTCGGAAACCGAGCCAGTCTTTTGGAGAATGTCAGCACTCAATAATAAGAGTCAGTGGGTTTTTTTTTCTTTTTTTTTACTTCCAAAATCATAAATTATATACTTCTAGGAGACTTAACAGAGACTTAACATAAGAACGTAAGAACATGGGGAGAGGCTGTCCAAATCACTGGGCCTCTATTGCCCACACACTGAGATAACATTTAAAATCTCCGACTTTGGAATTGCTGCTATTTGAAAAGAAAAGACAGATAAATAAAAAGGATGCTGGAGCCACTAAAGGCATAATATGAGCAGACATCGCAGTCATTAAAAGCAGCATGCTTTTGGGTGTTGACCTTTAATGTTGTTAATTGCCTGAGTATCGAGAACTGGAGTGTGTGACATTTGTGTTTTTTCCCCCTTATCCAGCATGTTCCTGAAAGGATTTGACATTTTAAATTAAGCATTAACTCAAAGTACAGATTTCAGATTTGAGATGTGTGCTGCCATGGTAATGTAAACAAACATCGCCATCTCAACTGGCCGCACTCGCTCACTGTCCGTCTTACATTCTCTTTTTTGCTTCCTCTCTCTCTGTCTCTTTCTCTCTGTATATCTCTCTCTTTTTCTCTCTCTCCGGCTCTCCCTCTCTTTCTTTCTCGGTCTTTCCCATTCTCTCTCTCTCTCTTCCTTTACCCTCTCTCTCATTATATTCTATATTGAACTGTATTTCAGATATTAGATTTGAGGTAATTAATATTCTAAGAGTCTTCTTCTCTGTGCCCAGTGAGGTTAAGAGAGGAAAAATTCCACCGACAGCAGTGAAAAGCTCTCTTAGGTTTTACATAACCCGCCCGGCTACTAAAATTAAAAGTGGAAGAAGTAAAGTGGAGAGAAAAACTGTTCTAATTACATGAGGGAGCTGCTGTGCTTTCATGTTTCTGCACTTCACAGCTAGGCCTCCCGGCAGCCACACACACACACACACACACACACACACACATACGAGCACCCATGAACACACACACATATGTGGACACACACACACACATATGAGCACCCATGAACGTGGACACACATATGTGGACACACACACACACACACACACACACATACGAGCACCCATGAACACACACACATATGTTGACACACACACACACACACACCCATGAACGTGGACACACATATGTGGACACACATAACACACACACAAACATATGCACCCATGAACACACACACACACACACACACACATACGAGCACCCATGAACGTGGACACACATACAAGCACACACACACATATTTACACACGTACAAATGCACCCACACACTGAAACCCCTCACCCAGTCCAGGCACCTGAGGGGTAGATTGGATCCCAATCCCCCCCCCCCCCACATGTATTATACTGTGGATACACTGCACTCATATATCACGCAGGCGTAACAGACATGTAGCTAAAATTACTTTGACATGGAGTGACCATCCATAAACTACTCCACATATACCAAAATGGATGGAGGCGTATTCTCCTAGATGAGTACTTACAAGCAGAGCGTTTTGATCCATACGCATTATGGGGTAATATGAGATATGAATCACTCCAGGCACTTTGTTACATTAATGTGTTTGGGCACATACCAAAGTCATGAGACATCTAAAATTTGTACTGCAGTAAAAACAGAGGGAACACATCAATGAGCTCAGAGGTTGTACATTTACAGTACTAAACTCTGAGGGTGTATGTTGTTCAGTAGTAAACTCTGAGGGTGTATGTTGTTCAGTAGTAAACTCTGAGGGTGTATGTTGTTCAGTAGTAAACTCTGAGGGGGTGTATGTTGTTCAGTAGTAAACTCTGAGGGTGTATGTTGTTCAGTACTAAACTCTGAGGGTGTATGTTGTTCAGTAGTAAACTCTGAGGGTGTATGTTGTTCAGTACTAAACTCTGAGGGTGTATGTTGTTCAGAACTAAACTCTGAGGGTGTATGTTGTTCAGTAGTAAACTCTGAGGGTGTATGTTGTTCAGTAGTAAACTCTGAGGGTGTATGTTGTTCAGTAGTAAACTCTGAGGGTGTATGTTGTTCAGTAGTAAACTCTGAGGGTGTATGTTGTTCAGTAGTAAACTCTGAGGGTGTATGTTGTTCAGTAGTAAACTCTGAGGGTGTATGTTGTTCAGTAGTAAACTCTGAGGGTGTATGTTGTTCAGTAGTAAACTCTGAGGGTGTATGTTGTTCAGTAGTAAACTCTGAGGGTGTATGTTGTTCAGTAGTAAACTCTGAGGGTGTATGTTGTTCAGTAGTAAACTCTGAGGGTGTATGTTGTTCAGTAGTAAACTCTGAGGGTGTATGTTGTTCAGTAGTAAACTCTGAGGGTGTATGTTGTTCAGTAGTAAACTCTGAGGGTGTATGTTGTTCAGTAGTAAACTCTGAGGGTGTATGTTGTTCAGTAGTAAACTCTGAGGGTGTATGTTGTTCAGTAGTAAACTCTGAGGGTGTATGTTGTTCAGTAGTAAACTCTGAGGGTGTATGTTGTTCAGTAGTAAACTCTGAAGTGGCACAGCGTGGCTTTCTCTGCTTGCTCTGTGCCACCACGCTCTTCATGCACCAGTTCAAATCACTGCCGTCTCATTAGGGAAAATTATGAAAAATTAAAGCTATCAGACGGATCTCATTGTTGCCTGGTGGGAGTCTGTTGGCCGTCACAGTGGATACCAGCGGGGTCCGCACTCACTGGCTGCCGAGGAGACTTTGTTAAGAACCCTCACTAATTAGGTCTGGAAATTGATGGCGTTTCACAAGGCACAGCAATTACAGCAGTAAAGGAGAACAGTGCGTGGAAGTGGACTCGAATGAATGAGTTTGTTTTTAAACCCACAGCTTTATTGAGCGCACACGGCTGCCGACAGACAGGGTGACCACACGCGTTACTCATGCCGATGGCATATGGGGAGAGAGAGAGAGGGAGAGAGAGAAAAGATGACATAAAAGAAAGAAATTACCATTCCTCCATTGAAGACGGAAGAAGAGTCAGGACCCCAGGAGTGGAGATCGTGACACCAGTTTAGGTCTGTGTTATTACCGTGCAGGTCTGTGTTATTACAGTGCAGGTCTGTGTTATTACAGTTTAGGTCTGTGTTATTACCGTGCAGGTCTCCATTATTACAGTGCAGGTCTGCATTATTACAGTGCAGGTCTGCATTATTATAGTGCATGCCTGATTTATTACAGCCTGGTCTGCATTATTACAGTGCAGGTCTGCATTATTATAGTGCATGCCCCCTTTATTACAGTCCAGGCCTGGATTACAGTGCTGGTCTGTGTTGTTGGAGGTCTGTGTTGTTGGAGGTCTGTGTTATTACCCCCCAGCCTGGATGTTATTAGAGTCCCCAGATGTTTGGATCGGTCCCCCCGAACTGGGAGCCTGGAGCCTCCCCCGTATCTGTCTGACTGGGCCTGTTTGTGGTCATTTACCTTCAGTCCCAACCGAACAGCCTGGATCCGGAACCTGCCCCCCACAGGCTGGATCCCCCCTTCTCCACCTGTTGAGCTGTCTGGTGTTGCTGCCACCCCCACTTCACCTGCAGCCTGGGCCCCCCCCTCCCCCCCCCTGGCTGCCCCAGCCCACCCCCCACAGCCTGGATCCCCCCCCCCCCCCTTCTCCCCACAGCCTGGATCCCACCCCCCCCCCCCACAGCCTGGATCCCCCCCCCCTCTTCTCCCCACAGCCTGGATCCCCCCTCCCTCTCCCAGCAAGGAATATCGATGGGAGCACGAGGTCTGCGCAGAATCTATAACTCACATCACTTGTGCCGTGCCAGCACTTTGGCTAAACTCAATTAGGAAGGGTTGAGGTCTGAGCTGATTGGATGTATTGCGGGTGCATGTGTGCGCACTGGCGGGGCTGCTAGTACTAGTGTGTGTGTGTGTGTGTGTGTGTGTGAGCACGTGCGTGTATGTCTATGACTGTATGACTAGTGCACGTATCTGGGGTTTACATCCAGCACGTCATCTCGGTGAGTGGGGGGTTTTGAGGGCATTGTGGCTTTTGCCAGCAGTAACCCTGAGCCACTTAGATGCTCCTCACTGTGTCTTCAATCCAATGAGCCCTGCTGCTCATCTACCAGAGTAGATCTATCTATCTGCAGCCCTGAACTGAGCCAGATGCTTACAGTGTGTGTGTCTGTGTGTACATGCTTGTATTTGTGTCTGTGTGTGTGTGTGTACCTACTTGTATTTCTTTGTGTGTGTATACATGCTTGTATTTGTGTTTGTGTGTGTGTGTGTGCATTCTTTGTGCATTCTCAATCACCTCCTGGCTCTCTCCTCTCCTCAGTCTTTTACTGTCTCTGTGTGTCCTGCTCCAGACACGTAGACTCCTCACATAGTGCATCTCTTCATCTCCCTTCTCTTCTCCGTCTGCCTCCCTCCTTCCCCTCCCACCTACCGAGGCGGGCGAAGGAAGCCGTGCGCGCTCCTCCGCGTGGTGCATTCACAGGGCCCGGCTCCGAGGAATAAATGATTGGCCTTCAGTTGGACCTGACATGGCCAGTAATTCATGTCCTGCCGAGGAAGTGATCAGATGTCTGTGTGTGCGAGAGTAACGACCGGCGTGCGGCTGGAACAAAGCGTCCGCCCGCCGCTCCGTGATGAAACGCTCGAGTCAGCGGGAAAAAGAGCAGGGAGCTCGCATTTTTCACACGCGTCTCGTCCCTTTTTCGGAGCGCGAGGAATCTGGATCTTAACAAATTGGAAAGGCGCTGCGTGTTATTAGTCGTATTTGTCTGCCTTTTGTTCTTTTCTCCTCCGCTCCGTTATGTATTCCCGCCGCTGACGGCGTTTCGCCCCGCGCTCTCTGTGATGGACTAATGGAAGCCGTTTATCAGACCCCATATTAATAATCGTCCCGTCCCGGTGCGTGCCGATGTTTTGCGGCGTGTGCTTAAAAATGACCCGCCGCGAAATCTGCGCTGATTGGACGCCGGCGTTCCCTGCACTCGCCCGCCATGGACGCGTCCTTCACGTTTGTGCTTAAACGCCTGTCCCCGCGCTGTCCAAATGTCCCCGATTATCCCAGGGGCTCCATTACTCCATTACTCCAGCTGTCCCCATGCTGCAGAGACAGCCATGTTGGAGCACCTCGGTTCTGCCCGGGGCGTGTGCGGGTTCTGACCGTAAGGACGGTGCTGTTGCCCAGACCCGTCACCCTCCTGCCCGTCCTCACCCACCACGGTCGCCAGAACAATTCTACCAGGTTCTCCTTTGCTCGGCCCTCTGTGAAATGGCTTTACGTAGGTCGTTAGCTCCGGGGCGCTGAAGCCAGCCAGGCCCCCACGCACCACCACCTCCCCTCCTCCTCCGCCTCTCCTGACGGAGGCTGAGCTGTAGCGCCCCAGCATGGCCACCGCAGCTCGCAGCCCGGCGCGTCGCCACGGTACTGGCCGCTCTGTGACGCCTCCATCTCGTGTAGAGAGGCGGTACCGCCGTCGCCCGGGAGAAGCGAGATGTGTTTGGAACTTTCCTCCAAATGCTTTAAAGAGCGGAATAATGATCAGTAGTGACTGTCCCTCATGGGTCCTGCTCCAATTGCATGTTTTTTAAGATGATAAAACCTGATGGATTGATCCCTTTATGCAGATGGACAAGGAATAATGATGTTTAGGCATGCAGTTACTGGAGGGCAAGCATGTATGTCACATAATGAATGTTAATGTATGCGTTTTAGGTCGAAAAAGCTGAGATTATTACCCATATTTCCCTCAGTGTCGGTGAGGGAGTGAGAGAGAGAGAGGTTTCAGTGCTGGAGGAGGCTTCTCCATGACTAAACTCATTTATAGGTTATTAACATTTAACAAGTGGCATTTCCAGCCGGAGGCTTTGGCCCTGCGTGGACGAACACTCCGCTGTGTTGCTGCCGAGCGTTTAGGCGGTCAGATGAGGAGATTTGTTTCGAGGCGCCACCTTTCAGCACAGCTCGAAAAAAGCCGGAGGCCAGCGATACCGAGCACTTCTGGTTGGGTTCGCCACCGCCACACCGGCGAGTGGAGGGCGAGGGTTTCATCTGAGCACATGAATATGCATGAGCTCCGTGCCCTCGTTTTCTAGAGAGGTGGAAATAGCTCGGTGAGAGGCGTGGAGTTTACACGTGCGCATGCCCACGTACACACACGCTGTTTCCGTCAGTGTCTCTGGCTGTCGTACACCTACTGTGTAGAGCTCTCCCTTGTTTGGACACATGTAGGTTGGAGAGTAAACACTCAAACCAGCATTCACACACTTTCTAGGTACTTTCAGAGTCACACAGATTAACTCTGGGGTGGGGGGGGGATACAACTACACAGACTAGCAGGTCCATGAGAGGTTTTTGCAAATACCTGTGAAAATGAAGAGCTTTTTGTCCGGGTGTGTGTGGGCTTTTTACCTGGTTTTGGAGATCCTATCAGCTGTGTGTGCAAAGGATCATTTCACCTGAGCTGTGGAGCTGATTGGCTGAAGGAGACTTCCTCCCTAGCCTGTAAGGGGCGCCCTACACCGAGCTTGTCTGCTACCTTCTCTTCCATGGGTCTTTTTTATCCACACAAGGTTAAAGAACTATTAGAAACAAGTGAAGTCAGACTCCACATCGCGTCTCCAAATCAAAGGGCACTTCGTACCTGGACCTGCCCTGCCCTGCGCCTCCTCCGCTGCACCTCCTCCCTGCTCCCACGTAATGGCCGACAGTGCCTTCATCTTCTCACACTGTCCCCGTGCCCAGAAGACCGCGGCATGTTTGGTGACTGCGAGGAGAAATGTGCTTAATATGCGGGCGGCAGGGGCGGCCGTTAGGGGCGGGGCGGGGCGAGGCGGCGTGAGGCGTTGAGAGGCAGCGACTCGGCGGGCGGATATTTAAAACCGGCTCATTGAGACGGATGACACAATTTCTCACTTATTGCCCTGGGAAAAGCAGCCAGTCCTCCATAACAGCCCTAACCTTCATCCGTCAGGCACTGCTAAATCTACTGGAATAATTTCCTCATGGATTATATGTCAGGATTTATAATTTAAGTTGCCCATATACGTCTGGGTGAGATTCGCACCACCTCAGACTCTCATCATCCTTATCCCCTTTTCATGGAGACACGAAAATAAAGGAGGTCTAAAGAGCAGGAGAGAGAGAGCGAGAGAAAACGAAGCCTCTGGATTTGAATGTGTAATAAAGGCTCTGAGAAATATGATTGGGATGTGGGGTAAACAAATCCCATTGAAAGCTTAGATATTTGAAGAGGCTTCTTTCGCATCAGTGTGCTGAATAGACAAGGATAAGCCCCATGCCTAAAACCCTGCCCTTCTTGCTAATGTAATGTGTGGAGTTAATCTGCCTCTTCCCCTAGCTTGAGCTAGTCTGTGAGGGACAGCTAGGCCCCTTCCTGTTTGCTGGTAACATAATCTGGGATCGAGCACGCCACCCCCCACCCACCCTGGCTGGGACTCCCGGTGCTAAATCCCCAATAAGTAGCCTTTGTGAGCTGCACTCTCTCAGACGTCCAGGCCCTGATTGGGCCCAGCAGGTATTTCAGAGCGAGAAGGCAACTTTCCTCACTACTTCTAATGGAGGAGGAAGCTTACACTGAACCCCAGACGGGTGTGAACCCGAAACGGGCGCTCTTCATGTAGGGTAATCAGCTCTGTAGTCATCACTCGCATGTGTGTGTGTGTGTGTGTGTGTGTGTGTTCAGTGCCGCCCCTCTGACTGTGTGGTTCTTTAACAGGTGCCTGCGTGCGACGGCGAGCCCAGGCTGGTTCCTCGCTACGAGGACGTGGAGCGGCAGTACGCCTCCCTGCCCAGGTAGGAGCAGCCGGTCGCCCATGCAGGGGGAGGTCACGGGTCTGGGAGAAACCCTGAGGGGGGTGGGGTGGGCAATAACCCAGGAACACCGTGTGTCCAAGAAGTGTGGAGAGAACAAGAATGAAAGACCAAAAAAAGAGGGACAGGAAGAGGGAGAAGGTGTATCAGAGAATGAGTGTGAGAGAGAGAGAGAGAGAGAGAGAGCGTGGGAGCATGAAAGATGGCAGCGAGCAGTCCGCCTCACTCTCCCCCACTCCGTGCTGAGTAATCCTCTTTAAAGCTTCTAATTAAATCTGGAGTGTCTGCCTTCTGAGGCCCTCTCCACCCGGGAGTGCACCTGATCCTCTCCAGAGAGCCAGCATGGCCAGCCCTGCAGTGTAACCCCATCTCCCTGCTCATCTCTGGGCCTGCATCCGGTTACAGCATCTCTCTCTCTCTCTCTCTCGCTCTGTATCGCTCTCTCTCTCTCTCTCTCTCGCTCTCTCTCTCTCTCTCTGTTTGTTTTGTCCGGCAGTCCACCGCAAACAAACAGCCGAACCCCGGCGAGGGCAGAGGTGTGGCTCAGGCGACTGCGCTGCCGCTTAGCAACCCCGGCTCATGCTGGCCTTAACCCCCCCCCAGAGGTGGGTGCGACACCTGGCTCCAGGCATGCTGGGAAGAGAGCGCCTCATGCAGCCGTCACCACGCCCTGTTTACCCCTCGCTGTACAGTAAACACACCAGCGACCAGTAAACACACTTGGTGAAAGTGTGAAGGTGTCAGCCTAGCGCTTCCGCAGCGCTGCAGTATTCATCACTGCCCTGCGGTGCTCAGAGAGGCAGATGAGACGCAGATGAGCCGAGGCTTCGCACGCTCTTAAGACGAGGAAAAAATATTCAGTGCTAAAGTTTACCCAAACCCCTCCCCCCCCCCCCAGGGCCCACTTTTAAAGTCATTTTCAGGAATGACCCTCACCCTTCTATCATGGCCTGCGGTCGGTGTGTGTTTATGTGCTGACACACAAACACAGTCCGTCCTCCTCTGGCCCCACCTCTCCCTGTTATTCTAACCCCGACGCCGGAGCCGCATTAGCCGTCGTCTGTGCTGGGGGCCGAGCTGAGGTCGCTGGCCCTGCAGGTGGAGGGAGGCCGGCCCTGTTAGACACAGCCCACACCGGCCTCCATATGCGCCCAATTATAACCATTACCAAAATAATGCTCACAGTCATTATCTGCCCTGCTTGGGCCGGGGTCAGCCAATCAGAAGAGCCGCTCGCCCCCCCCCCCCCATCTGCAGATTATTGGATTAGCTGGGCAAGTCAAAGTTCCGTTTGATTCTGGCAGAGCTTTCATTGGGTAGTTGAGGTGATAATTGGGCGATTAATGTGCAGATGGTGGCCTCTCTGGCTGAACCCAGGGTGAGGAGGCACAACTGATTCAACTGTTCAGTTCTGCAGAGCAGACACCCACTCATGTCCACTCATTCTTGTTCACACACATGTAGGCATGCGCACACACACACACACACACATGTACGCATGCACACACGCACACACACACACACACGTATGCATGTGCATGCGCACACTTCCCCGTCTATTTATCTCAGGCTTTACGGCAATCAGTAAGCAGTCTTTCCCAGAACACTCTAGACTGGTCACAAAGGCCACATTGTTGTGTGCTTCTGGTCAAGTGTGTGTGCGCGTGTCTGTGCGCGTGTGTGTGTGTGTGTGCGTATGTGCATGTGTGTGTGTGTGCATGTGTGTGTGTGTGTGCGTGTGTGTGCGTGTGTGTATTAACCTGGAGACGGTGTTGAGGACCTGCTGGCCTGTGCAGCTTACATGGACTTCTGCTGCTGTGGATCTTAACCAAGCTCCAGCATTTTTGGACATTTGTTAGTACAGCGTTCACACGTCAGTCAGACGAACAGGGACGCTGTCAGGCTGAAAGCTGAACACACCAGTAAAAGAGCTTGTGACAAGACAGGAGAAAAGAAGGTTACATTTGATGAGAGCTCTGAAAATAATGCCATATTTTCATTGTTCTGCCTGTTCGATGTTGCCCTGGCAACCAGCACCCACCATCTGTGCTAGGCTGGACCTCCTCAACCTCTTTCTTTTCCCTCTCTCTCTCTCTCTCTCTCTCTCTCTCTCTCTCCCTTTCACCATCTCTTTTTGTTCTTTCTTCCTCTCTCTTCCAGTGTCTGCATTTTGTCTCCATCTGTCTTCTCATCTTCTCACACATGCGTGTAGCAGACCATGTAAACCCTGGAGATTTCAGGGTTGAATCTGTAAGCTCTGTCCTGATGTGCTGGGTTCACACGCTGGTGTAAATGGACTAGCTAAAGCCGTTAACCTGTGTTCATGTTCCCAACCGTCCCTGTCATGCTTGGTGCCGCCTCTCCCCAGGTGCGCTGTGAAACGCACCCACCCAACGCATCCACCTACCAATCAGATCCGATGCCCACGCAGCTGTCATTTGAAGCCACAGGGTGACGGGCAGAGACCACCAGCCACTGCAGACGCACCGCGGCAGGTTAACAGCCTAATCAGGCGCGGGTTCACTTATTAATGGCTACGTTGGCCTTTGCAGTTCAGAACAATCGCTCCTGATTCCAGGCTGCCAAGGTGCCGCCGACGTTCCGGGAGAGGAACTTCAAAGGCGTAGGTGTCCTTCTCCACAGGTGCTGGCCTTCAGTGTCTCGTCTGCCGGCCCTCCGGGGACATTCCTCCACGGCGCGGGTGGGAATTCCCATTAAAAGTGTGCAGAGCTATTTCTGTCAGTTCAGCAGCACCAAGGCCAAGAGTGCTAAAACAGCTAACCCATCCCCTTAGCTATGCGCTACATACCTCAACACACACGCACACACGCACTTGCATGCAGCTTACGCTCACGGTTCAGGGATACGCGAACGTGTGATCATTCTCGCTTGTTCCTTCCTCTCTCCTTCGGCTCAGCCCAACAGAAGACGCGGCCTCGGCCTTCTCACCGTGCTGGAACTTCGCTACGCTTTATCAATCACATGCGTAATTTCCTATGGAACGCGCTGCAATTTCCTCCAGTTCAGCATCTCTTCTGGATTGTGTAATTGTGGCGTAGCCACCGGGGCTGCGTTCCTGATGGATAGACACTTAATACGTTGGGAATGACAGCTAGAGCTTGTAATGGGAGCCCGGAGGTTTTTCTTTCTGGTCCCCTTTTCTGCCACTAAAAGCCTGGAGTTCTAAATAATCCTGTCAGGCTCTGGCCCCCGTGTGCCTCTCAGTGGGAGCCCTGCTGGTGTCATGTGACTCCGCGGGGTCAGCCGTGTGTGTGTGTGAGGGGTAAGGTGCACAGTTCCCGAGGGCAGCTGTGTAAACATTACCCAGCATTCACAGGGTCCGGGGTGTCTCTCCGGCAGCCAGGTGCGCCGTGGGGGTCAGCGGCTCGCGGAGGCTCTTCCGGATCTTTCCCGGGCATACCGGGGGCTGGCGATGCGGATCAGAATTCCTCAGGAGACCCGTCGCCCCCCTTGCTGCTCGGACAGACAGATATGACGGTTCTACGAGGAAAGACTGTCAGCTCCAGACTCCCCGGCATGCAGAGCTCCGTCACTGTGCTGCCGGGGTTAGCAGGACGTCTGAGAAGGACTCGGGGTGGAGCGACGTAGCCGCGTGACGTAGCCCCGTGACGTAGCCCCGTGACGTAGCCGGGACTCTTTCATTACTTTTCACTCCAGCTTTATTGCTCTTTTGTTTTGCCCTCTCCCCCATCACAGCATTATCGAGTTGGTAATGAAATCTCATTTTAAAAGTGAAACTTTGTTACCAGCAGTACTTAACTGAGTTAGGGAATCCACTTCAGGAGTCTCTTTATGGCTGAGCTTTGATATGATGAGTTTGTGAATGAGCCGATGTCTCTGTGTTCTATAACTGCATTTGGCTTCACAGACGTCATTACAGTTCGAAAGTATCACTGAAAATACCGTTTCTCCTGCCTCACCCCACTATGGCTGTGGACTTCATGGCAGATCTTTAATATATAGAGCAGTAAAAGACTTCTGCACTGGCCTGGATTACTTTAATAGCAATAATGTGACATCACGCTCTGTCTGATCTTTATTATATCCGTCATGGTGTTCGACAAATTCCACCTAGGACCAGCTCTCCAAAATGTTGGAAATGTTAAATAAATAAATTATTTTTTAGGTCTCTCTCTCTCACATATATATATATGTGTGTGTGTGTGTGTGTGTGTGTGTGTGTGTGTGTGGAGAGAGAGAGTACATATGTGTTGTGATCTGAGGCAGCTGTTTTTCAATGTCACTCTAGAAATTCCAGCATGAGTCCCAGCAAACCAGGAATGGTTTTGGAATTTCCTCCTAATTTCAGAGGCAGGTGTGAGGACTCTTAACGCAGGAAAAGACCCCCCAACCCCCCCACCGCCCCCCCTAGAAGGCGAAATCCTTCCCAACATCCGCCATAACACGCAGCTACAGATTCGGGGCGACAGATGAGCTTCTGACAGATGGAATAGCCCTGTTGCGCTGTGCTATGTAAGCAGGACCGTAATGGCCTGTGAGATGTTCTTGCATGGGATCACTCAGCCGTCTTCCACAGATGGCCGTGTTTGATGGCCGCTCTTTCAGCGAGGCCTCTCTCCCTGGCTCTGTGTCTGGCGTGGTGGAGTGCGGGAGGGCCCCCACTGCTCCACCACGGAGGGACAAAGTGGGTCAGAACCGGGCTCTTGCGCTTGTGGTGTTGGGCCGGTGGGGTTTTAGCACCAGGGACCGTCAGCCTTGGAGAGCTGGGTCCGTCAGCCCTGGAGAGCTGGGTCCGTCAGCTGCTGTTGTTATTTTACCGCCATCCTTTTACCCTAAAGTCAGGTGTGATGACACTGTGGCCGATTAGTAGGACAAAATGTTCAGTTAATCCCAGGGATTGGGAAAAGCGGAGCGGGATTTGACTCCGAGGGCCAGATGTGTGAGCCTTAAGATTCTTGGCTTTTCTTTGTTCTTTTAAGCACTTGAAGGGATTGGCACCGCTACACACTTCTACATAGAACTCTTTTGGATTAGAGTGTGGCTGGGACTGGGTGGAGAGGGGAGTGGGTGGGGCTGGGACCGAGTGGAGGGGGGAGTGGGCGGGGCTAGGACCAGGCAGAGAGGGGAGTGGGCGGGGCTGGACCCGGGGGGGGGGGAGTGGGTGGGGCTGGGACCGGGTGGAGGGGGGAGTGGGCGGGGCTGGGACTGGGTGGAGGGGGAGTGGGCGGGGCTGAGCTTCTTCATGAAGGCACAGGCTGTCCTTGAAGGCGCTGTGAGGACCAGGTGCAGGTGGCCACCACAAGCGGCAAAGCTGATGATCTTAAGCTGTAATTATGTTTCTGGCCTTCGCACTCCCCTCTGTTTGCTATAAACACACACACACACACACACTCGCTTTCTCCGGCGCTTGTCTGAGCTGGAGGAGTCTGTAACTTCACATAGGCCGGGACCGATACGCGGAGTATGTTAGAGAGCCTGTGTGGGGGGCTGCATGGGGGAGGGGTGCGTCCGAGGCGCCCGGCTGTCGCGCTGGATGGGTGGTCAGCGCTGCCGAGAGATTAACAGCACGCTGATGGTTTTGGGAATGCCTGATTTCCTGCCCTCCAAAGCAGCTTTGACTTTCTGTTGGTTCCACCTTCCTGGACGGGTCAGACGCCAGACCAAAGGCTGCATGACTAGAACCAGGCCGTCCGTCTTAACGTTTTCTACGCTCAGCAAGGGAACGCCGAGCTGTGTACACGCGTGGTGATGGAGATGACACGGCGGCTAATTGATGGCTCGTGCAGCAGCGGCTGTAGGACGGATGTCCTGAACACACACGTCAGACACATAGCGGAGGGAAATGAGCACGCAGTGGGAAGTCAGGCTGATCCAGCTCTTCCAACCTGTCACATGCTGGTGCTGATATGGATCCTAGACTGTAGAGAGGATGGATGAGAGTGTTCCACAATAAGGACACACACTCTCTCTCTCTCTCCTTTCTCTCTCTCTCTCTCTCTCTCTCTCGCTCTCTCACTCGTGCTCGGGTTACTGGGAACATCACAGCCTGCTAAGCCAGATGGAGCAGACATGGTCTAAAATGTGTCTTGCTACTAGTGTCTCCAGACAACCCAGCTGTGGTTTTGTGTGCGTGCGTGCGTGCGTGCGTGCGTGCGAGCGTGCGTGCGAGCAAGCGTGCGTGCGAGGTGGTGAAAGAGAGAGTGTTAAAGTGAGCATGTTGCATGTCTTTACCCCATCGTCCCTACTTCATGTGGAATGGCAGCGTAGCGCAGAGGGATGTAGTGACTCTCATCCCCTCCCGTCAGCTTCCCTGAGTATTTCAGGCCAGGTTGACGATGCTGAGCTTAAGAGTCATTACCGTGTTCCCCGTATCATCTCTCCCTCAGGCCCCATCTTGCCTGCAGTGTTGGAGCTCCTCCGTGGTCCCAGTGTCAGTGCTCAGTCCTTTGTAAGCCTCTATTAACTCTGCTGTTGGCTCTGATGTAGGTGGCTAGCAGCTCTCAGGCTCTAAGCTCATTGATTGACTCGTGCACTGCCAGAAAGTAATGGACCCACTAGTAAAAAAAACGAGATGCTACCATCTCACCGACTCTCTCACCTCTACGTCTGGGCTTTCCTGCAGGAGGGGTCCAGCAGATGCTGACGGGTACGTCGGACCTCCGTGGGCCGGGCACAGGGACCCCGTGCACTACGCCGCCCCCCTGCCGGCCTACCACCCCAACTACCCTCGGCCGCTCGACTCCCGGCAGGGCGACCTGGGCTTCTACCACCCTCCCCCTCCGCAGAGGGGGCCCATGCGGCAGGATGTGCCCCCCTCTCCGCCCGTGCCCCTCCGAGCGCCACGTTATGACACCATGAACCGAGGAGGCTTCCAGAACGCCAGCCCTGAGCACTTTGGCTATGTGGATGGGCGACACTCTGACCCGAGGCAGAAGAACGCCATGGCCGCAGCCGTCTAGACCACCGGTCTCGCTCCGCTACCCCGCCCCAACCCTCTGTTTCGTGCATATCGGCACCTTCGTGTGCTCGACGTCTGTCTGACTGCCGGATCTCGTCCTCGTTTACTTGTCGCCCGAGGCCGCGTCGCGAAGTGCTGGGGTCGGACGATACACCGGGACTCCTCCAACCGTGGCTCGCGCTGGACCGAGTCCGAGGCTTGCTTCTCCGGATACGTCACCCAACTACAACAGGGAAATGTGTGTGTGTGTGTGTGTCTGCCAGCCAGCAGCACATGGTGTAGCGTGTGGGAGTCCCCCGAGGGCAGACGCACTACTCCTGTGTTCTCCTGGAGTCCAACAGCTCGGCCCTGAGCTCGGCAGAAGCCCCAGAGCTCATGTCTGCTTCAGCCTGTACATGTTAACCCGCTTCCTCCCTGCCGCCGCCATCACACCAGCACATGGGGCTTCTCGTAGATGTAACCGTATTTAACTGTTAGAACAGAGGACGTCTCTGAATAATATCATTTAGAGCCACTTTCGCGCACACAAGCCTTTGAGCTATCTTAAAATGTATTTTTGAAACGAACAAATGAAGGTACTGCCCTCTGTGTAGCTAGACTTTTTGTTATTGTTTAGTTTGAGTGAAGTACCTAAATGGTGTAAGATTGAAAAAATGAAGATTGCTTGTCAGGAAGAGGGTAGGAGGTACTCCAGAAGGTCACGCTCGTAGGATGGACGAGAGGAAGGATGAACAGATGTAGGAGAGGAGTACAGATCTACTCTTCCCTCAGTCCATGACGGCTTACGTGAGGATTTCTGTGCTTTCCACCACGTTTACACCTAAATGTTTATGATTCCTCCTTGTTTATGAATAGTCCTTCATATGATCCCATAATCCTTTGTGTGTGTGATGGCTTTACTGATGTGGTATTTGCCCACATTGAATGTTCAAACGACACCCTCTACATCCTTAGAGCACATGATGAACAAATCAGACTCTACTTGCTAGTAAACATGTATCATGTTAATCATCAGAGCTATTAAAGAAATTAAAAGATGCTTGTCATGAAAAATAAATTGATTGTCTAGCATAAAACATTAATGCTGAACACAACCATTTTTTATTAACCTCTTTTATAACAGCTCTTTATTAAATATGCATTTGAACATATCAGTTCGTCTCCTTGGCCCTTGTTTTGCAAATGAACGCTTTAAGTGTACGGAACTGTCTTGGCAATGCTAGCTTCGTTTAAATTCGAGAAAATGAGAATACCAGACCAATGTGAAGTATTAACACTCTCGACCCAATTCCGTCTTTTAAATGCCAGATAAAATTATACCTTTGTGATGATAGATAGGCCCAAATTAACATGCTCATAATTATCAATTAAGATAGGGAGATATACAGCTGTGATTATGGAGCAATTTCTACATTTCTGATGAAATTTGGGCTGATTGGTGAATTAAGAGTTGAATTGTAATAATTACTAAGTGCACAGGCCATGTTATCTGCTGGTGTTTAATTATGGGCTCAGCACGTTGTCCGGAGAGGGAGGGCAGGGGAGATGTAGCACACAGTGAGGTTCACCATGGCTCTGTAGTAGCACTGCCCCTCACTTATGTTTATATGGGTTTGTGACAACACCCTAGAGGCCTGAAGTATGGATAGATGGACTTTGTTAGATGTTTATAGTGTGTGTGTGTGTGTGTGTGTACACCTAGGATTGCACTCTTCAGGTTGGAGATCTCTGATGTTCCTGGGATCTGCTAAACCCATTCTCCCAGTTTAGAGGTCACAGCACCAAGTGCTCCGATTACTATGGAAACCACTTGTGCTAGCTATATAATTTTTTTAAGAATCAATGAACAGTAATATATTTAACAATAGACCAAAGGAATTTGATCTAACTTATTCTAATTCTACATGCATAAACATAAATGTATTATTCATTGATTTTAATCCAGCCAGACTGACTTCTGTAGTACACCTTGCTTTTCTTTACTCTATAAATAGTGTTGAGGAAGTTTTAAAGTATGCTTGTGATCATTATCCTTCTGCCTTGCAAATATTTGTCCAATTACGCTAGAGTTTGGAGAATCGCTGCCTGCTTCCAAGCTGGTGTCCTACAGTGTACACTTTGCAAATTAAAACCTAAATGCAGACAAACTCCTGACTCAAGACTTCCGAACGTCAGGGCTCATAACTTCATTTCCTCACATCTGCACAAGAAGTCTGAGACAGCAAAGCTTTGTGCCTCTTTGCCAAGTCCCATCAAGCTGTGTAGAGGAAAAACACAATTTAAGTGATCCGGCCAATTTTGTGGATTCAATATGGGAGCCTTCCTTCACCCTGCTGGCGAAGTCATAATGAAATTCTTCTTCTTTTCCTTATTTGCTTTCCCCATTTTTTATTGTTGTTTCGGAGTTTTTTTTTTTTTTTTTCGGGAAACCGATGTCAAAAAGCCTTCTGGAGTAATTGCTTCGTCTTCCCGCTCTCCCAGAATCCATTTGGGATGTGTAATTATAGTAAGCCATTATTAGGCAAAGTTTAAATTAGCGCGTCATGGCACGCTTGCATTCTAATGTAGCTGCTCACGCACCGTCATGGTTGTCTAGAGGTAAGAAGGACGTTTAAAGTTGTTGTAACCCTAGTGACCCACATTGGTCTGGTGAATGTCTTATTTACATGAAAAAAATATTGAAAATATCATTTTTTCATGCCCCCAATTCATTATTGTAACACCAGACACTAATGTAGCTACGATAAGTGAAGCTTTTGAGGACTATCAATAAAACGTGTACATTTCTATCGGAATAATATACAACATTGGAGGGAAACGTGAAAAGCGTGAAGTTGGAGCATGTACAACTTAAGCGGCGCTTTTGGCCAGCTGTGTTATCTGGAACATTCTTCCTGAGCAGAATGTCCCACAGAGAGCTGTTAAACTCTGTCAGTGGAAATGTACTTCGGACTGGTTGTGATGGAGTGTGTGAGTGTGTGAAGCGAGTGGCGGATCTGATTTATGACGGGTGTGTCGGAAAAGCCCGAGTCCCTTCCTGCTGGGCCTCAGAAGAGCTTTAGGGCTTAACACCAGAGTAAAACTGCTCCGCTTCTCCAGCTAGCACTGGATTACCCTGCCAGCCCTCCTGTTTTACAGTAGCCCTCCGTAACGTGTTTAATGCTGGCATTAGTATTACCGCATATGCTCAGCTAATTGTTTTGGTGTGATCGCAAAAGGCTTTCGTAAGAATATTGGCACGCGGGCCTCAGAAATGGGGCGGGGGAGGGGGGGGGGGGTAGCTGTATATGGAAATCCCCATGCACTGGTTCGTGATCGCTCTCTCCCTCCACCCCCCTGGGGCCTATCGTCTGTCCCTCTCAGGCTCTCGCAGACTCCTCCTTCCGTGCGCTGCCAGGCCCCTGTGACATGGGGGCTGTGTGGGGTGGGAGTGGGGTAGGTGTGGGTGGGGAGGGGGCGGTCTGGTCGATGTTGGCCCTGCACCGTGCCAGGTTGAGCCAGTGGGCCCGGCCACTGTGCGGATTAATACCGGCCAAGCACTAATAGCGCACTGCGGCCCGTCTAAAGCGCGGCCACGTCGTGGCTGAATTCCCTTTCCTGAACGCCATTTCACTGCGATGGCGCCTTGAGACGCTGCAGCAGCTGTCTGTCGTCTAACTGCCCCCCCCCTCCGTGCCTGCTTATGACCTGACGTTACAGTAGGGAGAGACAGCGCTGCCATTTGACCCCCCCGAGCACGCGTGTCCAGAGCACACAGCCTGTTCTTTGTCTCCCTTGGCTGCCCCACATTCCTCTTTTTACTCCCTGAGGTCAGGCCGTCTGCCAGTGGTCTTATGACACAGGTTCAACCAGTGGAGACCCCCCCCCCCCCCCACCAGCCCCGGGGTCACAGCCAAACCCACATAACAAACACGCTGAGAGTTCCGATTCTCTTACACGCTCGCCTGCCTGCCAGAGTGGGTTATCAGACCCTCTCCAAAGTTAACAGATGCGAGGTTAAATACATCACTATTAACGTCTGCACTGCCTCACAACCTCGTGGTGTGCTCGTGAACCTCGCCGGCATTCGGCCCATGCCACACCTTTCATCGGGCGTTGTGCTATTTGCGAGGCGATCGATTTGTTTCACAAAGCTGATTGCTCGAAAGTCTCAGCAGCGCAATCTTCCGTTTTCCTCGAGCGCGAAGGAGCGTATACGAATCGATTTGTATTTAGAAATCGGCTCTCGTTTGCTCCTGCCTTGTTCGTTCAGATGCCTTTTCCATGTACGTGTTCCCCCAGATCGTTGTGAAGATAATCCCGCTGTTTTTTTCTGGAATTGAGTTGGGGGGGAGTTGTCCAAAGAGTTCCAGGCCCTTTGCAGAGCGGAATAATGAGGTGACTTAGCAGGCGTCTCCGTGCATTTCACATGCCAGAGGAGTCAGAACGCTCTCATTTTGTGCCCTGTTTTTTCGTCTGCTTTTTTTTCCCCCCCTCATCTCTTTTGTTTGTGGAATGAGATTCCAGACTGCGGTTTTGTTTTTCCAGAGCTCGCCTGAGATTGGGCCTTGTCCACGAAAAGCACCGTATGCTTATGTCAGCATGCGTCCAAAACAGCCTACGGACTTTTGCCCAAAGTCTCTCTCGATTCTAGACGCCCTCTCTGCACCCGTCACGTGACCGTTCCCCACGTTACGAAGGTCGCCCGTCTGCCCTCGTCGCTGCGCGTCCGACCGCTTGGCAGCCGCCGGCTTGATAATTGTCTGCTTGCTCGAGCAGGCATGACGCCGTTAGCGTCGAATGCACGCTCGCTCGCGGAGAAGGAGTGAGGCGGACGTCAAAGGAAATTCCCCCCCCCCCACGCTTGCGTTCGGAAGCTCTTCAGCCGCCAGTGTCGGTGCAAATGGCCTATGCAGACATGTGGTAGCGTTTAAAATGGGTTTGGATTAGTGGAGGCTGAAGTCTAATCCAAAGCCAGTGAAGTGTCCAAGCGGAGTGATTTGCAAAGGCGAAACTCTTTGGAGCCGTTCTTCACAGCTCGGGAGCGTCAGAACCGCCCGAGGAGCCACGCTGGCCGCACAGCCGCCGCATCACTTTCCTTCCCCACAGTTATTTGAGTGAGAAAAATGGCGAGAGGGGATTTTTCCCCCCCACGAATAATTTAAGACCTAGATTGCTAGCATGTGTTGTTTTGTGGCGAAACATGATAATGGAAATAAATAATGAAATGAGGACATGACGACTGCGCGGTAAAGAAATAAACAAACGCCCTGAGCCCCATACGTGTCCGACAGTGCCGCAGCTAGAGTGAGTCAGGGTGGGGGTGAGGGAGAGGGTGGAGGTGAGGGAGAGGGTGGAGGAGAGGGAGAGGGTGGAGGTGAGGGAGAGGGTGGAGGTGAGGGAGAGGGTGGAGGTGAGGGAGAGGGTGGAGGAGAGGGTGGAGGTGAGGGAGAGGGTGGAGGTGAGGGAGAGGGTGGAGGAGAGGGTGGAGGTGAGGGAGAGGATGGAGGTGAGGGAGAGGGTGGAGGTGAGGGAGAGGGTGGGGAGAGGGTGGAGGTGAGGGAGAGGGTGGAGGTGAGGGAGAGGATGGAGGAGAGGGTGGAGGTGAGGGAGAGGGTGGAGGAGAGGGAGAGGGTGGAGGTGAGGGAGAGGGTGGAGGTGAGGGAGAGGATGGAGGAGAGGGTGGAGGTGAGGGGAGAGGGGGGGTGGAGGTGAGGGTGGAGGTGAGGGGGAGAGGGTGGAGGAGAGGGTGGAGGTGAGGGAGAGGGTGGAGGTGAGGGAGAGGGTGGAGGAGAGGGAGAGGGTGGAGGTGAGGGAGAGGGTGGAGGTGAGGGAGAGGATGGAGGAGAGGAGAGGGTGGAGGTGAGGGAGAGGGTGGAGGTGAGGGAGAGGGTGGAGGAGAGGGTAGAGGTGAGGGAGAGGATGGAGGTGACGGAGAGGATGCAGTAGGGAGGCCCAGCAGGGCCACTGTCGCTCCTCAGCTCCGTCGCTTGGCCTGCGTTAATCTGCTCTGCTGTGGAGAGTTATCCCCCTCGGTAACGGAGTGGAAACTCAAATCCCCTTCAACTGGAAACAGCAGGTTACTGCTTCCCCCCCCGTCTGCTCCCTCCTTTTAGAGAGAGTGAGAGGGAGAGAGAGACAGAGGGAACGAGGAGGCGCATGGACACCAAGAGTTCTAGCCACCATCTTCCGACCCATGGTCGCTATGGAAACGTCATGGGCGCAAGCAACGGGTTAGGTCTTCTTCGTCTGATTGGCCAGCATGAGCCCGGTGGGGACTCTGTGGAGGTGGTGGTGGTGGTGGTGGTGGGGGGGTTTATGGCCACTCTCTGATCCTCCTCGGGGGGAGAGCGTGCCGAGATCACATTGGAGCCCCACGAATGAAACGTCTCCAAGCGGATCAAAGGCTGGATCTCCACTGCTCCATGTGCTGGAGGATTGCAGGGAGATGATGCTTCCATATCCCACACCTGCTAGCTAAGACCACCGCCACAGGGATGTGCTACACCAGCACGTTCAGCTCTCAGTTCTGGACTGCTCTGTTGTTTCAGGACTCAACTCAGCAGCCTGAGAGTGTTTGAAAATGGGCATAGGAGTGCAGTGGTGTTTATAAGGCTTTGGTCTGGAGCAGAAATGAATTGTTCCTGCCCAAATGAACTTGAGGAGCATACAAAGCCTCACACTCCTCCACACATAATGGTGTTTATGGTCTGGCTCTCCTCAGAACATTCCTTTTAGTAAAATCCAAACACACGGATCGTTATTGTATTCAAAAGTCCATTTAGTTTCGCTGTTGGACAAACTGAAAATAGACCACTGGGAGACGTGTTTCAGAAACCGTCCGCGTTTGGTACGTCCGCACGTTGCCACGGTATTGGTTTTTTATCCGTAATGGATGTTCAAGAGGATTATTCCATTTGGCTGAGTGTATTTCAGAGTTCATTTTTCTATTCCGGCCCGTTGTTCTGAGGGATGGGGTGGCCGTTTTAAACAATCGGGCGGCTGTAGTCAACCCTCCTGCGACTGCTGCTCTGGAGGTGCCCCGTGTTGCCCCGTGGTCCCTTCAGCCGCTGCGCTCGACTGTCACGGGCTCCCAGTGGGCGTGAGAGAGCGGAGAGAAGCGGCTCTGTGTCCTAGTGAACGTGAGCAACATGACACTTCGCTTAACATCATGGCTCGCAACTCTGTCTCTCCATATTCTCTCTTTGACACTTTCTCCTCCTTTATCTCTCCCTCTCTCTCTCTCTCTCTCTCTCTCTCGTGGAGGCATGCATTCTCGCAGGTTCATCAGATCTTCTGCTGTGTGCATGTACGTCTCAGTTAGCGGGTCTGAGTGGGCCGTCATGGTCCACAGCTTAGCCCCTGATCCCCAGAGAGGGGCCATATGGTGTTGTTGATAGCAACAGGGTGTATACGGAGCAGTGGGGTGTGCTCGTACACACGTAGAGCGTGTTTGCGGGTGCCAGGGGTCCTGCTCGGATCATGTCTTTGGCTGGAACGGCCTCGTCTAGGAGCTTAGACGAGCGAGCCCGGGCCAGGCTGGTGGTACCGGTCATTACCTAACCAGCTGCAAACACCTGCCCTGTGAGGGGAGGCGTGTTGAGTGAACTGCACACTTTGATTCGCTCTGACTCCGAGCTCCTCTTGTTTTGTCGTCGGTCAGACGGGACAACGTCTGCCGCCGTCTCTACGGCTGCCGCTCTTCTCGGCCGCCGCGGACGGCTTGTGGACTGTGTCGTGGCTCCCTCCGATTGGCTGTGATGGGTCATGTGACTCACTGTGCTGTGACTCTGTCTCTTAGTTCACACTCTCCATCTCTCCCTCACTCTCTCACTCTCCCTTAGCTCACACTCCATCTCTCCATTGCTCTCTCTCTTAGTTCACACTCTCCATCTCTCCATCACTCTCTCACTCTCCCTTAGTTCACACTCTCCATCTCTCCCTCACTCTCTCACTCTCCCTTAGTTCACACTCTCCATCTCTCCATCTCTCCATCACTCTCTCACTCTCCCTTAGCTCACTCTCCATCTCTCCATCTCTCCATCACTCTCTCACTCTCCCTTAGTTCACACTCTCCATCTCTCTCACTCTCTCACTCTCCCTCACTCTCTCACTCTCCCTTAGTTCACACATCTCTCTCCATCTCTCCGTCGCTCTCCATCTCTCCTCTCTCTCCCTTAGTTCACACTCTCCATCTCTCCATCATCTCTCCATCTCTCCATCACTCTCTCACTCTCCCTTAGTTCACACTCTCCATCTCTCCACACTCTCCATCTCTCCCTCACTCTCTCACTCTCCCTTAGTTCACACTCTCCATCTCTCCCTCACTCTCTCACTCTCCCTCTCCTTAGTTCACACTCTCCATCTCTCCCTCTCCATCTTAGTTCACTCCATCTCTCCCTCACTCTCTCACTCTCCCTTAGTTCACTCTCCATCTCTCCCTCACTCTCTCACTCTATCTTAGTTCACACTCTCCATCTCTCCCTCGCTGCGTCTCCTCCGACTCCTGCTCTGAGGTGTCAGGGATCACCTTTGCCTGGTATATGGTTACTTGAGAAGCCATTACCAAAGCTCTTGACTCATTCCAGATTGAGAATGTTAAACAAACGCTGGTGGTGAGGCGGGAGGGGTGGGGTTCCTCCAGTGGGTGGAGATGGATGGGGTTTGCACAACAAACACACTCCAGGACTTCCTGTCCCAGCACCCTCACTTCTCACACCCGCATTATCACTGAGAAATGTCACCCTCATAAAAAATGCAATTAAACTTAATTGAGGCCTAAAGAAAACATAAACAACAAGGTCATGTTTATTATTGTTCTCTCACCCTGGACATTTCTCAGTCCTCCCTGGTTTTCACAGTTAGATTTATCTGTGTTTACTTTCACGATCTGCTTTTCCACCAAAATCCTGATGCAAAATCACTTTTAGTTGAAGCTACAAAACTCCTCTTTTTAGAACATGCCACCGAACATATCACAGATTATTATATACTGTGTGTGTGTGTGTGTGTGTGTGTGTGGTGTATTATTTATTGATTTCTTTATATATTATTCATTTGTTGCCTTTTTCTTTTGTTATATTTAGTATATTGAAGGCCATCAAATAAGAAGAGTTCAGCTGTTCCTGATGTCTGTAGAACCGGGTCAGGATGGCGCTGGTGTATCTACAGCGTAAACTCGGTGCTTCATTGTTAGTTCCTCGAGTCTGTAGCTCCCCTCTGTGCTGGTGGAGTGACGTCATTCAGCAGGAGCCTAAGACTGCACAGACAGGGCTGGAGTCAACAGTCAAGCTGTCAAGCTTGTTTGATCTGCATAGCATATTAGTATTAGTTTGTTTACTTTCTCCTAAACGCTTGAATTTTATATCTTGTTATTTATTGTATGTGGTGTTTTGTTTTGACTGGCCGTTGTTTTCATGCTATTATATGTGGAGTTGTTTTGTCTGACATGGTACAAAGAATATTGTACAAAGAAAAGTTTAGAGTTCTGCAGTTTTTGATATGCAGGCCACACCCATGCAGGACCTCGTATCCCTGCCAGGGTCCTGAGCTGAGTGACCCGGCCGGGCTGCAGGACCTGTGCACAGCTGTGAGCAGAGGAACTCTCTACCCTGCAGCGCTCAGGCACAGGGAGCAGGAAGTGAAATGCAGCAGAATTCCCACGCGTTGGAGGAGGAAAGGTGAATATGCAGAATATCAACCCTGTATGTCTGTGTGTGTGTGTGTGTGTGTGTGCGCGCGCTCTGAGTGAACTGGACAGCAGTGACACTTTTCTCCATGTAGTGAGCAGATGAGTTTCTCTCTCTCTCTCTCTTTATTTCTCTCTCTCTTTTCCTCTCTCCCTCTCCCTCTCATGTCTTATCTTCCAGTCCAGTCGCGCGCACACAAATCACTCTGCCCCATGTGTGTGAGTCACCAAGGAAGGGTTGGACGAGACACACTTCACTTGACAAAGTTGGATTTCCTAATGGAGCCTGTCTTTGCTGCTCCACGGGGAAAATGGAACATTTAAGGCCGGGAGCTACACGCCAGGAACAGGGACAGGGCCGTCATGTCACAAAAGAAGCTCTGGAACCTTCCATGGAGGCTACACACAGTGTTCAATCACACTGGCATTAACTGAAGCGCCGCCTTCATATGTGGCACTGACCACCTTTAAAACGATTTACCCAGCATTCCCATTGCCGTTAGATGCCTGTGACCCGTAACGGCACTTTCTAGCCCACTGTCTGTCCTGTACCCCACAGGTGATGAGCTGGAGAAGCAGTAAAATCACTGGTGCAGGACCAGATGGGGTCTGGGGGCAGATCAACCGGGGGCAGCTCACCCGGGGGGCATCTCACCCGGGCCGTTAGCAGCACCGTCTGAGATGCTCCACTGAGCAGGCGGCAATAACAGCTTGACCCCGAACACCAGGCGTGGCAGGCTGGGAAAGGTCAGAGGTCACGGCAGTGGCACTAAACCCCAACCTCGCCGACAGCAGAGAGTGAGTGGAAAGACAGCCGGACCTCACACCCCCTCATCCGCTTAACTCCCATCATGCTCAGTGCGGGAACAGCTGGAGAACCAAACCTCGACAGAGGACTCTGGCTTACAGCCCCCGACATCTGAATTTAGCAGTGAGAGCAGAGGAGAGCCATGAAGCAGCCGTGTAGAAGGTGACTGTGACCACGCGATGGAGCGACCTGCACCAGCCAGCGGAGGTCCGCGGCGCTGGAGTCGCAACGGAAGCAGCCGGCCTCGCCTACGCGCTGTGCCAACGCAACCACAGGCAGTGCGACCTTTGACCCAGCTTTTGTGGGAAACAGATCACCCGATTGAGGTGCCTGCCGTTAAACCTTGTTAGTGTCTGGACGTGACGCAAATGAGGCTGTTCCATTATCTAATAACGCGGCGGTCTGCTCCGCACCGCCGGCCCTTCAGCCACACATCTGTGTGCGGACACACGCCAATCTGCATAAGATAATTACAGCTAATCTAATCCAGGAGCAGAGAGGTGGCTGGAAAGACCTTAACAAATATTAGCCGTGTCCCCGCCTTAGTGAAGAGGATGGGCAGCACAGAGAGAGGGAGGCTAATGGAGACAATGTTGATTTTTGCGAGTGTGTGTGTGTGTGTATGTGTGTGTGTGTGTGTGTCAGTGCGTGTGTCTGCGCGTTTGTTTACATGTTCATGTGTTCATGTGTTCATGTTCATTGTTAATCACTGAAGAACTGACGAGGGTTTATTGTGGCTAGCTCCCAGGTCGTCCGGGGGTCACCATGGCAACGGCCGATGAATAATTGGCGTGTTGAAACTCGGCTGGGATTGATGTTCATTTTAATAAGCTCTCCAGTTGTGCCTGGCGTTCTCCAGCTGGGCGCCATGGTGCTCGTCTGGGCGCCCAACATGTGATGCTTCTTAACGCTCAACTAAGGCCTGCGTGTTCCGCGCGTTGGTGTCATGACTGTCTGTCTGTCTGTATGTTTTTAAGTCTTTGTTTACCTGTTGGAGGACATGCAGGAGTTTGCACGTCTCAGCCGTGAAGAGGTGTGACCGCTGTCCAATCACGGGCAGGGCCCGCTGTCCAATCACGGGCAGGGCCTGCTGTCCAATCACAGGCAGGGCCCGCTGTCCAATCACGGGCAGGGCCTGCTGTCCAATCACAGGCAGGGCCCGCTGTCCAATCACGGACGGGCCCCACTGTCCAATCAAAGGCGGGGCCCGCTGTCCAATCACGGCCTGCGTTTCACCAGGTGGCACCCGGCGGATGGACCTGCCTGAAGAGCTGAAGGTTGGGTCCCTAAAGCAGGTCCCTGCGAGGCGAAACCTGCAGTCTGGCTCACGCACACACACACACACGCCCCCAGGCCACACGCCGGCTCATGGTAAGCATGTCATGCGTGGAATGTCTGTGATTATGCAGTGTTTTGTTTGATTTCACTCCCGTCTCTTCCAGCAGGAGCAAGAAAGGCGAATGGCACTGAAATCCAGTTTGGAGACAGCGTAGCCACATTCCCTGTGCAGGGCCTATTTGTTTTAAGGTCGTTGAAATTCAATTAGGCCTGCGGTTCACACCTCTGTGATCAGAATGTTAGTGACGGAGAGTAAGTGCAGGAAATTCCACCTCCCGGTGTCAGCAGTGCCGTAATGAACATATAATAGCCCCCTTTTCACTGGTATTGACTGGGCTGAGTTTTAGTACATAGATGGCTAATGCCATATCGCTGGAGACACTAGGAAATAAAGGCCATCTCTGGGAGCCTTTCTGTTGGAGTGCTGCGGCCGGATAAAAACACGCCAAAACCTTGACAGCTTGATTGATCATCATCTGAGATCAGAAGTCCCTTAAGTGTGGCCTCCATCTTTGTCGGGGTGCCTATTAGCGCTTGACTCGCTGAACTGTGGACTGTGGGGACTGACTGCACTGTGGACTGTGGGGACTGACTGCACTGTGGGGACTGACTGGACAGTGGGGACTGACTGCACTGTGGGGACTGACTGCACTGTGGACTGTGGGGACTGACTGCACTGTGGACTGTGGGGACTGACTGCACTGTGGGGACTCGCTGTGGGGACTGACTGCACTGTGGGGACTGACTGCACTGTAGACTGTGGGGACTGACTGCACTGTGGACTGTGGGGACTGACTGCACTGTAGGGACTCGCTGTGGGGACTCGCTGTGGGGACTGTGGGGACTCGCTGTGGGGACTGCCTGCACTGTGGGGACTGCCTGCACTGTGGGGACTGCCTGCACTGTGGGGACTGACTGCACTGTGGGGACTGACTGCACTGTGGGGACTGCCTGGCTCCACTCTGCACTGTAGGCAGAGATAAAGGACTTCTGTTGTGATGTGATTTTATGTTAAGACATTATTTGATGAAGGCAGATACTGGTTGAGGTTGGTGTGACTGGACCGATTGTGAAACGATGTCGGATTAGCAGGGGGAAGTGGTGTGTGTGTGTGTGTGTGTGTGTGCGCACGTGTGGTGACGGGGGTGGGGCTGCATCCAATGTGTGACTGCTCTCACGAGCAAACATGATCTCTGACCTCCCTGGTAAACATAGCTGGACAAGGGCTTTTATACACGCCTCTTATCTCTGTCACCATCTCAACCCTGCGCCGTCACCACCACCGAAGCCAGACATGCTCCACTAGTGTGCCTGTGTGTGTGTGTGTGTGTGCATTCTTAATGGTTTACATTGAGCGCTATAGTGAGTGTGAATGTGGCCATTGAAGCCAAACACACAGGGTGATTCAGGTTGTTCAAAGCTTCCTGCCACAGGGTGCCCCCCCCCCCCATGCCTGAACTCAGCCTGGACAAGTGCTCAGGGGAAACGGGTTTTCCTGGCCACTCACAAACAAGGTGCCATGTTTCCCTCGTCTTGCCTGGGATTAAGATGAGTGTGGAGAGATGGAGGGCGTTTGGCTGCACACAGGGACAATACAATAGACTTACGCTGACAGGGAGAGATTTGCTGTCTACATTTCATACTCTAAAATATCTGTTATTTACCTGGTAATAGTGGCTCCTCGTGTCTGTCTGTGTGTGTGTGTGTGTGTGTGTGTGTGTGTGTGTGTGTGTACATGCGCGTGTGTGTGTGTGTGTGTGTGTGTGTGTGTGTGTGTGAGTGAGTGTATACTGTAGAAAGCTCATAAGAACAGTGGGAGTCAGCACAAACCTGGAGCTTCTCACGTTTCTCAAGCCTGCAAGTGTTTGTGTACAGTCTGCAGTCTATAAGCTTCTTAAAGTCTGTATGTGTGTGTGTGTTGGGTGTGTGTGTGTGGGGGGGGGGTTGTGGGTGTGTGTGTCTTAGATTTAGGTTCTAGCTCCAGTTGAAGGTAGTGTGAGCACTATAATAATCTGGGGTTAATATTCTCTGCAATTCCCACTGCTCTGCTGCATGCAGAAATCCTCTTAACAGAAGAGACTGCTGCATTTATTCAACAGATCTCTCCTCTCTCACTCCCTCCCCCCTCTCTCACTCCCCCCTGTCTCTAATTTGTTTGTTTGTGGTTGTTTACTCTAGTTGCATCGTGTGCTGACCTAACTCTGTGTTTTTTGTGCGTATTCTCAGAAGGAAACTTCCCGTACAGGTGGACACAGCTGTCCTGTTGCATGCCCCGCCTCCTCACTGCCCCGCCTCCACAATGCCCCACCTCCACACTGCCCCGCCTCCACGCTGCCCCGCCTCCTCACTGCCCCGCCTCCACACTGCCCCGTCTTCAAGCATGACATTTCCTCCTGCTGGCCTCTAATTGACTTGTTACTTGTGCTCACCAGGTCAGCTCAAGACGTTTCCTCTGACAACCTGTAATCGTCCATCCTGTAGTTAGTGTGGTTACTCACACACACCTTACAGAAACAAAATGACCCAGATGTGGTTACATGCTGCTTCGTGTGAACGAAAGTACACGAAGCCCCAAAGCCCCACGCAAAGTCAGTAATCAAATAAAATCCAATCAAAACTTTGTCAGGCTGCTGCCCTGCGTGACGGAGTTTGACAAATGCATCCTCGTCTTTTAAATAGAAATAAAAAGCACTTACAGTCACTGACTAATTTCTTCATACATAGTTTGCACTTGTATGAATTATTGATGAATAAACACTTGGTAAATACATGCATTAACGCTCAGTGCTTCTACACACTCACATACGCTCATGCAGGCCTGCACACGCACACACATGTTGTCAGCGTGATAAAGTGAGGCCACTGAAGGTCCCCGTTTAGCTTGTTTATAGCCAGGCGGATGTAGTTTATGCTCAGGATGGCAGAATAATGAGGAGCCTCTTGAATTATGAAACAAAGGACAGTGTGCATCAATTAACAGCCATTTACCCACACACACTGGAGCCGCAGTCTGCCTTCTAGTACGCTGAGGACTGAGGATATATTTGTGCATGTGCTTGAGGAAAGGTGTGTCTGCATCTGTGTGTGTGTGTGTGTGTGTGTGTGTGTGTGCACGTGCACTCCTTTTCCTATATGCGTCTGTGCAACTTAGTGTGAAAGAGACACAAAGACTTGCACTTGGTCAATTAGTCCTATTAAAAACACCATCAGACGTCTGTTTGATATTGAAATGATCTGCTCCTACTGAGGATTGATATCTTTGCCTAACAATTAAACACACACTGTGTTGTCACAATGGGGGGCAGGGGTTTTCACTTTCTCCAGTTTATTATAGTGCATGTGCTGTGCTAGTTAGTCTGTGTGTGTTTGGAGGGGATGTGATCTCTCATCTGAACTAATAAGAGGAAAGAACTGCTTACATTCTGGTGTGTAAATCTAAAGCACCTCTGTTTTTTTGTGAATGTACTTCACTAGGTGCATCTGTGTGTGTGTGTGTGCGTGTGTGTGTGTGTGTTACGGGCGCTGTTCTGCGCACCCGGGTTTGACACCAGCCTCCACTCTGAACGCAGTGCCCGTGCTGATCCGTCCCCGTGCTGATCCGTCCCCGTGGATCGGCGAGTGTGGCGCCCTGTTAGTGCTTCGCTGGGCTCCCGGGATGATGATCGCCAGCTACGCTAAACCCAGCATTACCCACAACTCCAGCTCGCCTCTCCGCCCGGAAACCTTAGGGGCGCTGGGGTGTGTGCATCTGTAGGCTTGTAGGCCTCTCGGGTCCTGCTCTCCAGCTCCTCCTTTAGGGCCTGCCTTATCCCCCCTCCCACCCACCCCGCCCCTGCTGGCCTTCGCCTGGCCAGGCGGGTCTGTGGAGCTGCAGCCATTTACCCACAGCCATTTGTCTTTTGTCTGTGCCTTTTACAGCAGCGTTATAAAGCTCGCAGTGTTACTGATGCCGTTAAAGAATGGAGTTGTGTGTGCAAAGGCGCTTCATTAAATCCATTGTGCTGTGTTCCGCGGCTGTCCTGGGCGATAAAGGACAGGCGGCTAAAGAGAGGACGTGGTTAGAGTCCGCTGTTGGTTTCCTGAGCTCATCAAGGCCTCATTCCCCCCCCCTTCAAATAAATCACACTCTTTTCAAATCATGTATCAACTACCTGTCAACGTCCTGTTTGGCTGCTGTGTGCTTTTCGTATGGAAAATGAGCTTTGCTTTCACTTTCAGGGTGCACAATGAGATCTCGCTCCGTCTGCCTCCTTCTTTTAATGTGCAACAAACATCTTTTGAAGGGTAGAGGCAGAAGAGTGTTTGTGGAGAGATCATTTGTGGCCTGGTTTCCTAATGATAAAATTCAGGATTCGGGTTAATAACAAAGACCCGGCTAAGGAGGATTACCTCATGTTTTCTGCTCAGTATGTGAAGGGTTGAGGCTGAAGTTCTGATTAAACATTTTAGTATGTATAAAAATTCTGCTTTTCATTTGTCTTACAGTAGACGGTTGGGGTGGTATGACCTCTTTCTAGCCAAACCTTTTCCTAACAAAAACACACTTCTATAAACCTTTCACACACAGCTAAACAATGCTTTAAAACATCACTATGGAAATGTCGGCCGCTGTCGTCCTCCCACCCCTAATGGAGGGACATAATGGCGGGGAGAAAGCTGCCTCGGCCACTCTGCGTGGCTCTGTGTGGCTCTGTGTGGCTCTGCGTGGCTCTGTGTGGCTCTGTGTGGCTCTGTGTGGCTCTACGTGGCTCTGTGTGGCTCTACGTGGCTCTGTGTGGCTCTGTATGGTTCTGCGTTGCTCTGTGTGGCTCTGTGTGGCTCTGTGTGGTTCTGTGTGGCTCTACGTGGCTCTGCGTGGCTCTGTGTGGCTCTGTGTGGTTCTGTGTGGCTCTACGTGGCTCTGTGTGGTTCTGTGTGGCTCTGTGTGGCTCTGTATGGTTCTGCGTTGCTCTGTGTGGCTCTGTGTGGTTCTGTGTGACTCTACGTGGCTCTGTGTGGTTCTGTGTGGTTCTGTGTGGCTCTACATGGCTCTGTGTGGCTCTGTATGGTTCTGCGTTGCTCTGTGTGGCTCTGCGTGGCTCTGTGTGGCTCTACGTGGCTCTGTGTGGCTCTGTGTGGTTCTGTGTGGCTCTACATGGCTCTGCGTGGCTCTACATGGCTCTGTGTGGCTCTACGTGGCTCTGTGTGGCTCTGCTCCTCAGCGGCTGCTCCGGTGCTCAGCCCCAGAGCCAGCCGGCTACACATCAAAGCCCAGCGCTGCTGTGTCTGCCTATTATACTGCCTTCTTAAAAGAGCACAAAAGCAATGAGGGTTTAAATGGAATTATATTGGTGTGTGTGTGTGTGTGTGTGTGTATGCATGCAAAGTATAGAAAGGCAGCATGAGGCCGTCTACATGCTGTCTTTGCTGAGTTGCTGGAGGTGCACGGGGTTTAAGGTGCGAGCAGAAGCAGCCTGCATGCGACCACTGTGCTGATGTGCAGATGTGACGGCATCTGTCACCTTCTTGATCTCTCCGGCCATCTCTGCATTATCTGGGTCACACCACGACCTTCTCTGCTGAGCCTTCTCACTATCAGATTCTCAATCCAGAGTCTGCTGCTCTCCATCTCTGCATTATCTGGGTCACACCACGACCTTCTCTGCTGAGCCTTCTCACTATCAGATTCTCAATCCAGAGTCTGCTGCTCTCCATCTCTGCATTATCTGGGTCACACCACGACCTTCTCTGCTGAGCCTTCTCACTATCAGATTCTCAATCCAGAGTCTGCTGCTCTGATGACCTGCTCAGCATGAAAGCAAACCCGCTCTCCCGAGTCCCGAGTCAGGGCCGTGATTAATATTGTCAAGCAGATCGTTTCTGTTGGTTAAGCTGAAGCCAATAATCAATAGCCATTCATTTCTGCCGCCTTCTTTCTGTACTGTGTCATATTAATAACAACATATTTAAACAGGAAGTTTCAACTTGAGAATAGTCCCTCAGTGTGCTGAGAGAACTGCCTTGAGTGTGGAGTGATTCAACGGCTCTTCAGCCCCCCCACCACACACGCACACTTTGGGTCTGATACTTTCTACCATGGTGGACGTTTTTACCATATTAAGGCATGTTCAACCCTTTTAAGCCCTTAAATCAGGCACGGCTGCATGCTCGTTCCTCAGAACCGTCTGCTTCTCCTGCTTTTGCCTCTTTCCACTTCACTTCCCATGACTCCTGCTGGCTTCTCTGCGGTGTGTGTCTGCTGGAGGCATTAAGGGGACGCCAGCCGTCTTTTGCTGAGCAGGAGCTTGTGTTGTACCCAGTTAACTGGAGCTTGTGTTGGGTAAGGTAGGCGGAGCTTGTGTTGGGTAAGGTAGGGGGAGCTTGTGTTGGGTAAGGTAGGGGGAGCTTGTGTTGGGTAAGGTAGGCGGAGCTTGTGTTGGCTAAGGTAGGCGGAGCTTGTGTTGGCTAAGGTAGGAGGAGCTTGTGTTGGCTAAGGTAGGCGGAGCTTGTGTTGGAGCTTGTGTTGGCTAAGGTAGGCGGAGCTTGTGTTGGCTAAGGTAGGGGAAGCTTGTGTTGGCTAAGGTAGGCGGAGCTTGTGTTGGCTAAGGTAGCAGAGGGTGCTGAGAGGGCAGCAGATGTTGCCCCCTCGTGCCTGAGATTCAGTCCATCCATGATGCTCCTCAATCAATTAAATGTAGTTAATCAGTCA
The DNA here is from genome assembly GCA_020368025.1 of Brachyhypopomus occidentalis. Taxonomy (NCBI): domain Eukaryota; kingdom Metazoa; phylum Chordata; class Actinopteri; order Gymnotiformes; family Hypopomidae; genus Brachyhypopomus; species Brachyhypopomus occidentalis. The sequence continues at coordinate 4,577,551 of JAGXOD010001430.1, forward strand.
CCCCCATCAGATGGCCAGTGAGCTGTCTCACCCAGACTCAGAATCTGATCTGAGAGGCACACACTCATGTCTCATTTCCCAAACTCATCTCCTGTTTCCTCTCACACATGCACTTGCACAAATGCACACACACACACACACACACACACACATACAGGCACACACACACACACAGAAACTCTTGAACTTTATCTATGACACAAATCAGTCCTGGAGATGCATGTCTGCGTGTGGAGAAACTTCTAACAAAGAGCACTGCATTCTCCCACAGCCCACGAGGCCTCTCAGGCACTTGTGCCGTGAGATTGAATGTGCTGCTCCATATTCAGAGCCGCCTGCAGCAGTTTTGAGTCAAAGTGGAACTGGCTTTATTTTTGTAAGCAAAATCGACTAGCTGAGCTCCTCTGTGATACACTTTTTAAAATAAGACAGCTCATATTCAGAAGCTTCCTATCTTATGTAAGCTATCTTCTGATATCCCTGCTCAAATGAACACTGTTGCCATGCCTCTGTGTGACTACTATTATCCTGTGTGTGTGTGTGTGTGTGTTAACTCCTGTTCAACTCCCTCTATTTTCAGTTCCTAATGGTCAGAGAGCAATCACACTGGTTAACCTGAACAAAGGACACTGAGGATGACTTCCTCTCTAATGCGGTTTATCATTAACATGCCCTGTCCTTCTTTATGTTCTGAGGTTTTGTTGGGTTAGTCTCTGAACTGAGGGAGTGTAAGGTAATACCAGACCTCTACTGAGGACCACCAGTGTCCTATCAAACCCCTAGAGCTCAGCGCTACGGTTCTACGGTGTTTGAACTATAATCTCGCAGCATTTCACAGCAACATGGCTCACATAATCAACATCTATATATAGTTTTAAAGAGTTGCAGTAAATCTTAGTGTTATTTCTTTCATTCTGAGGACAGTTTGTATGTGCCAGGCTACAGGGCAGCTATGCAGCCTTCATTGATTTAAGTGCAAAATTAGTCACAACCGAAAGAGTCATAACCAAAACCGTGTTTGCAACAAAACAAATAGCTTTAGTTCTGATGTGATTGTTCAGCATTGACACTCCATTCTTCTTTTCTCCCTCTTTTTTTTCCCCGTTCTTTCAATTGAAAGAAGTCGCGGTGCATTGTGGATCCGTAGAGGCTTCTAAACTCCGCCCCTTGATTTAATTTCCACTCCACAGAACCAACAAACAGCTCTCACGTGGTCTGTCAGACACCCAGTAAATCTGTTTTTACTGCTGGAAGCCACGCCAGCCCAGGGAAATGGCAGAAGGAAAGCGAAAACAGAGAGCTAAGCTCTATTTGCACTTTTATTAATCAGATTAATTGCACAAATGGATACTCCGCTTGATTAAATGGTATGAATGTGCAGCAAAAAATATCTTTAGTGCATTATATATAAATGATTTCAAAGGATTTTATAAGTCACAGCATGACCAGCAGTTTGTTTAGTACAATTCATGCTAGCCTGATGTTAATGGTCTGGACTACTTGGTTTGGATACTATTGTATTCATTTAAACATATGTATCTAGATAGCTTAGCACTGAACCACATTATGCTCCCGGTTTTATTTAACATGTTTCTGGCACAGCTGACGTCTTCTGTCCAAAATGTCCTGATCTGCACTCTCTTGAACCCAAAGTTTGAACGTTGTGATTTGAAAATCGACTATTTTGAACATAAACTCACTTAACCTTTCTAGAACACTTTGCTTTCGCGGCTGATGACGCTTTTCCGTCTCAAACATCCTTTCTTTGGAAACCATGTGCACTCCAGTTTAGTACCTCTCCGTCTGTATATTTACACAAAACTGTATATTTATATCCTGCTAATACCGACACACTTATGGCCTCGCATCCTGCGCCTCCAAACGTCTGCTGTGACATATGACCAGCTCCTCTTATCACGCCAGCCTGGCCAGAGCGCAGGCGGGGCCTCCTCATCCTGCCGACCGGCCCGATCTGGGCTTGACCCACGGGCCCGGAGGCACCGCTGTCGCGAGTCGTCTTCCTGTGCACTCTCGCTGGATGATGGGATTTAATGTAAACAAACGATGGATCGCATACAGTGGGCTGAGTGAGCGGCCCTCCTGTCGTTAGGGACGGAATGCAGGCTGAGATAAAGAAATTAGGGCGAGGGGCCGCCGGGCCTTGGGCAAGCGTGCGAGGGGCGGGGGCGCTGCTGGTGTTTGATCAGTGTTCCATCAGCGGCCTCTGTGTTTGTTCCAGACCCAATCAGCCCAGTGGGGTTCCACAGACAGCCTTATCAGTGTTAGGAGCCCTGACCTCTGGCCTCCGGGCTTATCAATGACCAGGGCAAGCCACGGAATCTCATCAGCGGATACCATCACAGGCAAGAGGGAAGCACACCTCAGGCGCTTCAATTAGAGCGTGTGTGTGTGTGTGTATGTGTGTGTGTGTGTGTGTGTTACCCAGTCACTCCTGCTGTTGTTGCAAAGGTGCATAATTAAAAGCATGATTAAGAGATGGGTGGCTGTGATCTGTGTGTTCCAGTAGGTAAGCGCACCTCCGGCTCCTCCCCCGTTCCTCTGCCGTTACCCGGCCGCTCTCGCCGTCCTTTATCGTAATTACTGCTCAGAACCGACAGTCCAGAGAATCCAGAGGCAGCGATGGAAATCGCGTGTCAAAGAGAAGACAGAGGAAGCGCCCGTGTGAGAGCAGGAGGATCTGGAGGGAAAACAAAGAAAAGCGTTCAGAATTTGGTTAAGATTGAGTGGGGAGATTGTCCTGGAAATCTGCAGGTGGCAGCACTTAAAAGCCATGCGATTCGCCGAACGTCGTCTCCTGTCATTTCTCCTTTTAGCAGGATCTGAATCTGTCCGGAACCATTCGACGCGCTACCTCTAATCACGGCTTTGTGAATCATTTCGCGTGAAGTCCGTGAAGTCCTGCCTGGATCATGATGAGGATGTCAATCTTGTTGAGCTTGTGCCTCCAGCGTTGCGGGTGTCCGCTCCTCTCTCCCAGCCTGCTTTGGAAGACACCTGCCCCCTTATGGTACAAAGCAGAACTGCTGTGGATTCCCTGAAAATCGTCAGCAATGGCTATCAGAAGTGACGCTCAGCCCAGCCCGATGGCATCATCCGTTAGCGGTATGCTAAACATGGCTCAGACTTGCTTACGAGCAAAAGAGCGTGAGCGATCAGGTAGCGTGTTTATCAGAATGGCTCTTTTTAATAAAGCTGTTCTTTATTAAGCGTCCATAAACCAAAGGCCAAGTCCATTAGCCGTCGCCATGGCCACGCCGCTCTGGCAGCAGAGCGTGGCCCGACTAGCGGCGCGCGCACGCCGTTTGCCCGGGCCGCTAAATGAACGTGAGGCCTCCAGAGGGATGGGAAGTTCTGTAGATAATGAGCTCTGCCATTCGCTGAGCTGCTGTTCCAGCGTGGGGAGCCCCGGACGGCGGTTCATCCTGCAGAGATAATCACGCCGGGGGCAGCGGCAGTGACACGCGGGCCGTAAACAGGCGAATAAAAGGCTCCTCCTGCAGAGGTCCGGGCCAGCGGCAGCGGCCAGAGCGGACGAGAGAGCGCGGAGGCCATTAGAGTGGACAGGGCGGGCGGCCGCTGGGGGGGCTTTGAAGTGCAGTGATGGATGCGGCGCGAGAAACGTGCGCCGAACATGAAAAATGCAGCAGACGTATGTGTGCACGGGGACGCAGACCTGTGTGTGTGTGTGTTTGTGTGTGTTTTCTTCGCTTAAGAGAGAAAAACAGCTACCGGCACAGCCAAGCTGCAGATTAGAACGTCATGTGTGTCCGTGTGCTGTTGACGCGCTAATTTCCTGATCTCATGAGGTGAGGTCAGAACACTTCACCGATGAAGCTCGGGAGAGGCTGCGTGCGTTTGCTCGCATTTGTGTGTGTTTGTGCACGTGCGCATTCATGTGCGCACATGTTTGTGTGTGTGTGTGTGTGTGTGCACACGTGCACTTATTGTTTTGAACAATAAGTTGACACCTATGCATTCTGAGATAAGGTGCAGTGTGCAGTGCTGCCTCTGGACCTATATGTGCTTGTTGGACCATCAAAGAGGGAATGACTGACGTGTTGTTTTCTTTAGAACACCGTCCACCAACCATCGCAGCCGTGAAGCGGCCGACGTGCGTCTGTGGGCACGGCCTGTGTCAATAACCTGCTCCAAGCTGTGCAGATAAAAGCGGCGAGAGAAACAGGGGCACCGTGTAAACACTGATAGCGCTGCTTTGTATCTGCCCTTTGCCCCCCCCCCCCCCCAGTGGAATTTGTGGTTCGGAATTCCATTCCAGAACGGTCCGTTTCCACGCCAGGCCTGGTTATCCTCAGACGAGAGCTGCTATGTGCGGGGGCCACACCGGGTGTCTCAGCTTGTTTCAACCCCCCAATGCCACAGAATGTCCTATGCCAGGCCCAGCTTAACAAAGGTTACTGGGTCTGCAGGGTCGTTTATGTGGTGTCCCAGCACCGCCCGTCTCTGATGCGATAGAGGTTTTCGCGGCAGCAGGGCAGAAGAGCAGCGACAACAGCTGGAGGTTTGGACGTCCGCAGCGTAGTCCGTGTCCTCCTGTCCCCCCTGAGGCTGAGGGTGCGTGTCCCCACACCCCGCCCTGGCACAGAACCTCCACTGTTCTGCAGTGATCTCCACGCTCTGCCTGCCGTTAGCCTCAAAGACGGACCATGTCACTCCAGCGCGGGGTTGGGTTGCGTGCGGACAGGCGAGAGCGGCGCTGTCGACGCCCCCAGGGCGTCGACCCTTCCGTGCTGATCAGGGATCGGCTCCTCCTGGTCAAACTGCAACTTTAACTAGGTCAAAAGAGCACGTTGTGCTGATCTGCAAGCAACGCACAGGGGGTTAGCTTTTTATCACAAGCTGCTGACAGCCTGAAACTCTCAGGTCAAACTGTGCGCCGGCGTCCAGGGCCACGAGAGCCCGGGCAGGAGGCATCACTAGCTGGCGCAGATAAGAGAGGTGGAGCGGACTGTCCCTCAGCAGCTGCTCGGGCGTGGCCCAGATCATGTGAGCTGGGTGACACGCAAGCCGAAGGAAAATCGCTCTCACGCAAGAGTCACCCCAGACGACGTTCACGCCGGGCCCCGCCGGGGCTCTGCCTTGGCTGCTAAGAGCGCCGCGGCCCCGGAGCGGTTCCTGTGTCACCACGTCGGGTGCATCTGTTGCACGGAGGTCATCATGACAAGGAGAAGAGACTTCCTAAGAAGTTTATTTTGGGCTGTGCTGGAGGTTGCTGTATCATTAAGGTCTGGGTGTGTAGTTAGAGGGCAGGGTCCGTGCTCGATGTTCTACGCAGGACCGTCGGTTTGGGTCGGCCTTTTGGATACCGAACGAGGGCTTTGATGTGTGCAGGGTCGTGCATATGGCTTTCCGTCTATTTCTGCTTTCCCCCTCAAACATGTTCCACCCTCCTTCCTCAACCCTGTAACTTCCCTCTTTGGATGTTAGTTGTGGAGTCTCATCTCCATAGTATCTGCTCAAATTGCATGTTCCTCACACGGCACACTGCTGGGGCCTTAAATTAGAGAGTGACTTCAGGTGGTGCGGTTAGACACTTCTCAAAATCTAATTTCTTTTTCTCATTACCTCACCGCCATTCTGACCAATCCAGACTGAGAACTTCCACTGCTTTAACTGGGCTTCAGAGGATTTTTGTGCATGCATACATGTGTGTGTGTTGTGCACATACGCACAGGTGCCCTCATACACCCGTGTGCATGAACGTTCGTGCATCACGTGTGCACGTGTGTGTATATACGTGCAGATGCAAGTTTTCAATGGGAAGTTCGATCACATGGAAGGAGGGACACGTGGACGTGTTTCTTGCGCGTTCGTCATGGCCTGTTAAGGTTTCGTTTCAGCTCGTCTCGTTTCTGCTTTGCCATGTGACCCCTACACCCTTTTTGATCCTTGTTTTTTATTTATTTCCTGGCCCGCTGTCAAATAGACATGCATTAATTCCGCCTCAGTTATGCATTACCATACCCATTTCCTTTACCTGGCCTGCGTTTACGCGCAAACCTTAGCTCAGCATTTTAAGTTTGTGCTACCTCTGTATTTTTTTTATCAAAGTTCCTGTAGCCAAGAGGGAGTTAAGAGGTATCAGAACTGTTCCTAGAGGCAGTACTCTACATCAAAGAGACTACACATGGCAGTGTATAGATAATTACCATAATTACATGTATTTTATTCTCTTTCTATTCCTGTTTGTTATCATTGTGATCTCACATTACTGTTGCACTGTGCCTTATCTATATGTGACACTAGCTTCCAGAAATACCCCCAAACCAACCCGTGGTTTTGCAGCCAACATACATTTGACGATCGTGTGGCTGCTGACCGCTTGTGTTACTCCCCTCGCCCGTCCTTTTTATAACTCCGCCGAGCGAAAGCACGAGTGAGCGCTCCTCTTTAATCAGAGACTGGAGGGAGGCGGGCCGAGGTGCTGACTGTAATGCGATAGCTGCGCCGTCCTAATGCTATTACATCCACATGCTGCTGCAGCGCTCGCGCAGACCCAGCTCTCGCGCAGACCCAGCTCTCACACACGTCGGGGAGCTGAGCGGAGTAGCGGCGGTAGAGGCAGCGCGAGGCGTCAGCGGCTAGTAGCTATTTCTGTCGCATGTCTTCAATTACGTGCGCGCTGCAAAGGAACATATGATTTAAACTTTTTTTCCCCCTTCTAGTACGATTTCGCCGTGCGCCTCATTTTATATCTAGCGTGAAACGCGAATGAGTTACAAGCGGGGAAAGTCCAAGGAGAGAGACAGAAGCGCCTCGTGCCATTTGGATTTGAAAGCAGCAAAAACCCCTCACTTTAGGCACTAGGCTTCTAGATCCAGGGAATCGACAACGAGTAAATTCGGTCTGATATGTATTACAGGTTTGCGATTTTAAGTGTGATTTTGAATTAAGGTTTAGGAGAAAAGTTATTAAGAAACGTCTCGTTTACTTGTTTTGTTTAGTTACAGACCGCAGCAGAATGTTTCTGTTGTTGAACAGCGCTCGCTGAGTTCAATTTACGCTGCCAGAATTTGAAAGAATAACGTGAAAACAGGCGAGAAACCAAAAGGAAAAATTATTATCACTGTGGTGAAGTGAAGCCGCAAGCTGCTCTCGGTGGATACGCGTGTTTCTTCAGACGGAAAGAACATTTTGATTCAACAAAGAAGACTTCAGTCACACGTTTTCCCAAGGCGCAATGGGTGAAAATTCACCCAGAAAGATGGATTTATCTTCTAGGCTATATGGATGTTTACTTGTTCTTTGTTTATCATCACTGGTACTTGGAGAGGAGGGTAAGTTTTTTTTCTTTTCTTTGGTATTCTTTTTTATTCAAGCCCTTAACATTTTTTATTTACATCAGCCTTCAATAGACTGGAATTAATGGACAGTTTGGTTCTTAATCGTCTCTATTTCACCTCGTTTTAAAAGCAACGTTGCACTTATTCATAGTCGCGAAACAATTTTACATTTCAACCGAGAATGTCAGAAACGGTGAGAAACGGTACACCGGTGCCTCATCTCATGTTCAACATCTGTCAGCAATTCGGCAACTGGTGTTTAATCTCGCTACTCGTTTTACGAAACATAAAATTACAAATAAGGGTTAAAACTTGCAGTAGGACAAAGAGACAATTAGATCCGCTCCATCCACACATCATAAGTTCTATTTCAGCTCACCTTATATCTCCAAGTTCTAATGTCGGGGCTAACGGTTTGCCGTCCGCGCGTGAAAATCTGTGCTTCCCAGCGCAAGTGAAGTGCCCCCGGCGTGATCGGATACGCGCCTCGCAGGGCTACGCATGGACAGACGGCTTGATTTGTACTTTTTTGGCTTTATCATTCAAACTTGAAAGCAATTCCAAGCCAAATGATGTTTTCGTATTTTCTATTCAATGGTAACGATACTATTGTCATTCATCTTCAATTTGGATGTTTCTGTATCACACCGAAAAGTGGACCGTAAATCAGATATCCGCGCGCTGTTCGCTTCACAATTAAATGTTTTTCCTCATGAATAGGGCGTTTCTTATGATTAATTTATTAGCCTTTTCTTATGACATTTTGTATAATAAACATACAAATTATCGCAAGTGCTAGAAAGACCAGAAACTAACGAACTGAATGTCGTTTGTTCCTGTTTTATCTTAATACCTACGTTTTGTAATGTTGGCCCTTTATAAAGCTTCCACTCTCCGGGGTAGTGTTAGAGGGTAGTGTTTGATTATCACAAGAATGAGGAATTGTTTGCATGTTATAAACATATTTTACAAGCATAAACGTCTGGAGAAATACAGACTCGAGGTTTACGATGCGATCATGTCGCGTGTCTACCGGGTCACCTCACGGCAGCGCGTTGCTTGTGTTTGTCTCGACGTAGCGTAACGCTCCACGCAAGTTACTTTATACGTTTCACAGCAAATTATACGTTCGATAACTGGAAGCTCTCCCGCACTTAGATGATATTTCTCAACATGCTCACTGACAGCGTTCTTGGCGTTCACGCGGTGTTCTGCAAATAGGAGTGTACTCGGGAATGTGTTTCTGTCTACCAAAGCCTAGTCAGCTAAAATAAAAGAAAAAGGGAACACAATCTGTGCGTGCGGTCAGCATCTCGGTAATATATGAAAATAGTCGGTTTTCTCAGGAGACTGTTTTGACTCCGGATATTTTCCGGATTGGAAACCGCTTTGTTGTAGAAGGTTCTTTTGTGCGTAATAGTAGTGCATTAGTAATTAATCGTGAAGTTGTTAAATTAGTCAAATGGACTGTTATAAGCCGACTTTTCAGGGCTGACACGTTTCAGCGTGAACAATAGTGAAGTATATCTGTGGCAGCCTTTCCAGAGAAAATGGATGTTTTGCCTCAAACTTCATTATAATCATATAGCGACTTGACTTTATAGCGACAAACTGTAACTGTATCAGTATTATAGTTTTTAAGGTTTTCTGTACCTTAAAATGTATTTTAGATACACGTATATTAGCTTGAATATTTGGACTGAAATGTGTAGTTTAGAATGAAACTTGATTTTGCATGCAACAATGCATAGTATAACATTTATTTATCTGAGGTTGTTTATTTATTTGTTTGTTTTGTTTATTATTTTATTGCTTTAATTTTAGAGTCACTGACAAATTAGGCAATATGGCGGTGGCGCGGAGCTCTGGCGTCTGTTCCACGAGGAACTCCTCCTCAGGGCTTGTTTTGAAAGGACGACTATCGCACCATCACAAATTACCTTCATCACTCCACTTACGCGTCTGATTGGCTGCATCAGATGCATGCGCGCTACAACCAAAGAGAAATAGTCGTAGTGTGGCCTGTGCACGCGGGGTGGGCAGGCCTGTTGAACGCTGCAGGGATATGTGGAGGCTGCACGTGGAGCTGGGTGAAGAGGGCACGGGGTTGGGCGTTTGGAAGAAAAGCAGGGAGATCTGTAAAGAGGCAATGTCTAGCTCGGCTAGGCAGCAGTGCAGGAACAGGACAGAGCCAGGCAAGAGCTCGAAGGTCCGCCTCTCTGCGATTAAACGTCAGATAATTATTAGCGGACATCCGCTCAGTGAAAACGGAAAAGCTTATTGGCTCTTGCCAATCAGCTGTCGCTGGTTTTTCTCCATGCCTCACTCTCTCTGGTGGTAGCAGTGCTGGCACTTGGGCAGACTGAAATGAGTTTGTGTGCGTGCATGCACGAGTGTGTGTGTGTTTGTGCAGGTGTGTGTGACTATATGCACACTCATGCACTCTCAGTGTGCCCGCTGACGAGGGTGCGATGCGGATTGGGCGGCGTGCGGGTCAGCTGGGCCTGGAGGCAGAGCTGCTGTAGGTAACGGGCCCGTGCAGCTGAGGAACCTCTCCTAGCCACCTGCAGCGCACTGGTGGTGGAAGCCAGCTGTGCTCGGCGGCCTGAGAGCGGGCGCTGACGCCGGCCGCGCAAACAACGCAGTCGGGGCGCTCCGGGGCTTTAATAACCGGCCGCGCTGGGTACTGTGGGTGTTTTCAATTGGCCGAGAGGAGCTTGGCTGTGCTTTAGGCTACCTTTCTTGGGGGGGGGGAAGGGAAAATGGGTCTGTTTTCTAGCCAGCCACCCTGTGGCATGCAGAGTGGATAGGATCTTTTTAAAATTTCATTGGATTTTTATCAGGGCCCTGTTAAGGCCATTTATTATGCTCTGGTCTGGCGTGGCACAGGCATCGGGATTTGGGGCTTTCATCAGCTCTGTATTTTTACTACACCCTTTGCCCTGAGTATCACTTGTCCTTAGTGCTGCTTTCTTCTGCATTAATATAAGTCACGTGGTGGAATCCTGTGGAACCTGTGAGAGTGTGTGTGTGTGTGTGTGTGTGAGGGAAGGAAACACAGGGGGTGTGTAGTCAGGTTCAGATCAGCTCCTCCTTTCAGCTCTTTACACTGTTGACGCCCTCACATGCTGATGAGACGCAGATGTAGTACTTTGGCAGCTACTGCACAGCGTGAGTGTGTGTGTGTGTGTGTGTGCATGTGTGCATGTGTTCTCAGAGGGATGGACAGCAGGACCATGGAAGAGAGCAGAACAGTGCATTCTATACTTACTGAGCAATCGCTCAGCCAAGTTCATGCCAAGGAAAAGTATCCCACAGTATCGTTTCACATTGGAGTTAAAGCAGAAATGAAACGCTTTAGGTTGTGCAGCAAGCCAATTAGAACAACATCTGCCGCTGTCACATCTAATTGGATGGGATTGGATAAATGTGTGGTATCTATGAAAACAACAGCCATTATAGAAATTGTAGTTTATCTTGTCATCAAGTTGTTTTGTTTTTAGCTTCGCTTCTTTCAGAGAACAATAAGGTCCCATTTAGTTGAAGATGCGACCGTAAATCTGCTGAAAGCAGGTCATCTGTGTGGATTCAAGCCAAAAAATGAGGATTCACTCACTCAGTCTCTCTCTCTCTCTCTCTCTCTCTCTCTCTCTCTCGTTCTCTGCCTCCTCATGTGTGAGCACCTTATCTCTACCTCCCTGTCTTTCTCAGTCTCTCTCTCTCTCCTCCCCTCATGAGATAATGGAAGAAAAAGTGCTGAAATAGTGCAATGAAATTCAAAACAACCAAGGGGTCCATAAATAATGCAGCTCCAATCGTTCTCCTCTGTTTGGCCTGTGTGCTTAGCTCCGTTTACCGCTGCCATGCTGGAGGTGTGACGGAGAGGCGTGCGCGCCTTATTGGTGGTTGTGCGTGCGGGGTTACCGCGGTAACTCGCCGGCCTGCTCCAGCCTGTCTGTCTAGCGGACGTACGAGAACGCGATTCTGGCGTCCTCGCATCCACTTCCGCCTTCGCCCCCACGAGAGGAGATCCGTCCCCACGAGTCGAGATCCGTACTCAGAAGGTCCGCACCCCCCCCCCCCCCTTTGACACAGGCTGTGCAGTGGAGGGAGGTTGCAGGAGTGCGTTCGTGCATTTGTGCATGCACGCAGTCACTTTTAAGAAAATGCATAGATCTGTGCAGCAATCAAATCTATTGACTGACTTGGCTGGGTACGTTTTTTTTTAAATTAGCATTTAAAAATCAGGCATTTGCTTGATGAGTATTAATGGCACTATGTTTATATCATTTTGATATTGGGGGTTTGCGTTTGTGTGGGTATTACAGGACTGTGATGCAATGGTTTCACTGGTGCCAGTAAGCCCACATTATATGTGAACGCCATGATTGGAATCCTCCCTTGCAGCTACATACCACACCGTAATTCCACAAATCCAGTTTGTGGGTGTCAGTTAGCACTTTTTTTAGCATGAGGAATTAAGGCTGCACAGTGTGTGAACGTTTCATGGAGCAGTTGCAGGAAAATTTACATCTTCCATTACAACCGACACATAATTTCACTCAGAAGTACACAGTCGCATAAGGATCAACTCTTACACACACACAAACACACCAAACGCTGAGTGTGTTTCTCCCCTCGCTCCACTCCCTGAGGCTGTGTGTCGCTCTGATAGCATGTGGCAGTGTGTGTAGATGGATCGACTGCTTTAGCAGCTCAGGCACAATAATTCATGAGGCCACCATGCAGCACAGAACCAGCATCTTTCTATCTCCTCCTCCCTCTCTCTGTCTCTGTCTCTACCCTCTCTCTCTCTCTTTCTCTCTCTCTCTCTTTCTCCTCTCCCCTTCTTCTTTCTCCTCCTCACACTCTCTCCCCATCTCAGTCCCTCTCCTCTCCTTTCTCCTTTCCCCTCTCTTTCTCCCCCTTCCTCTCTCTCTTTCTCTCTCTCTCTCTGTTTCTCTATCTCCCCCTCTTTCTCTCTGAACGGAAATGAATCCTCACACAGTGACAGGCCGGTGTGGCTGAGACCCAGAGCTGAGGGAGGAAGAGCACCCCCTAATGAGAGCCCGTCAGACTGTCGAACCCACACACACACACACACACACACACATGTACGTGGAAGAAGGTCTGAGGAGAAACTGTTGAGGTGTCTTGTGCCAAGTTCAGTCACGTGAGAGGGGAGATGACCTTCCACTGGTCTCTATGACCTCTACTACCTAGCAGGAGGAGGGTTGGTCTTAGACTCCTTATGCGAAGTCTGAAGATCAAACAGATGGATCACTTCCACCATTAACACACAGCAAAGTCATTGACCTCTTCCCCAAAGAAGACCAATGCATGGTATTTAGATCAGCCTACATATCTGTTAAGGTTTGCCAACAGTTCTACCTGCTTTTTTTATTATAATTTGTTGTTGTTTCCAGTTTCTTCCCTTTAATGTTTTTCAAGATGTGAAAATAACTCAGAGTAGCAGATTGAACTTGGGCACTGACAGGGCAAGTGTTTGCGGACGCTCCCGTTCGCCTTGTGTTTCGTATGGGGTTTTGTGTGTGTGCCGTGGTGGAGTGTGTCAGAGCGACACTCCGCATGGCCACGTGGGAAATGAACATCAGGCTGGCATATCATATGCAGCAGAGCAGAAAGCACACACCTCTACAGCGATAATAGCTTTCCAAATGTCACCTCTTGAAAGTCTATTACATTTCAAGCATCTGGTCTTTTTCTTCTTGTCAGTATTTGGCAGGAGGAGCGTCTGGTGAGCCGGAGCTGGTGTGCGTGCGATGCGGAGGTTGGAGAGGGCTCGGGGCCACGGTCAGTGTCGAGAGCGGCGTGGCGGCATCTGTGCCACCCCGCAGGTGCGCTTGGCTTTTTGGACGTGAGCCGCGCACGGGCTGCTCGGCTGCGGAGTGAGCGAGTCGTGCGGGCGTAATCGTGCGCAGGACATCTGTGGAAAGCAGCCACAGACCCCAAACTGTCAATCACGGCTCTCACTTCCTCTGAATGCCTTCCCAGCATGCTCCACTGAGACTCTCTATGTGGAACTGAAATGATAGCATTGCATGCGTTGCTTCCGTTTGCCTGACAAGCGGCCAGGCTTGTGTGTTTACAGCAGACTGTCCCACTCGGGCGTCCGTGGTTTACCGTAACAGCCAAAGGCATTTTCTCAGATCGTTGTCAGGGCAGCCATTTGCCTCAACTGAGCGAGAGTGAGAACTGCTGCCTTCATTCTTACCTGGCCCCGCCCTGCTCCGCCCTGCCCCGCCCCCATGCTCACACCTCTCGTGTGCCTGCTGTAAACTCCGCCTCTACTTTGATCCGTGGCTCAGGTTAAACAGCCTGCACGCCACACACAAGAACGATAATGCATGAAAATGGGATGAATTCATTTGTCTTAGGGAACTGAAGGTTTGTATTGGTAAATGAAGACTGATAGAGTTAGAGAGGGAGAGAGAGAGGGAGAGAGCAAAGGAATGAAAGAAAGAATGAATAGAAGAGTGCCCTCTCAGCTCTCTCCATATAGAAAGGCACCATTGTGGCTTATTGCTGATCTCACAGCACTGGGTTGACCTTTGACCTGAAACAGACACATGGCCTGTCCATCGCTTCCTGTCACAGGATAGTGGCTTTGTGTGTTAGAGGGGTTAAACACGGGCAGGCCGTACCGCACAGCGTGGCTGAGCGTTCGCTCGTGGTCTGTCTCTGGTCTTAGCGTATGCTGCGGCTTACTGTACACCCGCCCTGTGGCCCCGCCCACTCCGCCTGGACATTGTGACACTGCAGATGTGAATCATATGCAGAGCCAAGCACGGCGTGGCGCCTCAGAATGAACACGGCCCTCAGTGAGGTCGGCACTCTGTTCTTATGCTGCGTCTGTCTTAAGCACGCATTAAGAAATCTCGCATTAAACTCCCCGATTAATCACAGCACGGGCGTTCTTCGGCTCGCTGGCTCTTACCTCTTGAAGGTCAGATTAAGTCCGCTGAATCGCAGCTGATTTGAGTCATTTGAATCACAGCTGTTGCATCATGTGAGTCATCTGGCATCCTCGTCAGCAGGGCCGCTAAATCGTATGGATCCAGCTTAATCATTCTGACCGAGTCACCTCTTTTAAATCTTTAAAGCTCATTTTGACCTTGTACCCCCCCCCACAGAGCCATGTGGAGGTCAACGGGATGCCAGCGATGCGGGCTACATCACCTCGCCCGGCTACCCACAGGAGTACCCGCCCCACCAGGACTGCCGCTGGATCATCACGGCCCCCGAGCAGTCCCAGCGCATCGTCCTCAACTTCAACCCCCACTTTGAGCTGGAGAAGCTTGACTGCAGGTAAGCGTACCGGCACGAGCCCCAGACGAGCCCCAGACGAGCCCCAGACGAGTCCCAGGCTAATGCGGTGTGAAACTAGGCCTTCCAGCAGTTGCATAAATTGTATTAATAATGCATAAGAACCATAATGACAATGAAGATAAGACACATCGTGCACTACTGCAGTGAAACTACTGCCGCACATTTCCAACATGTTCCTATAGCTAGGTCTATGTAAAACTTTATGTAACTATACTGTTCATAGATAAATGTGCTACAAAGCCCTAAATTAAGGCTCCTGAGTTGCTCATAGTTCTCTG